>WNWK01000566.1:272500-330000 GCA_009830355.1 Cherax destructor | reverse complement strand
CATGGGAATCAGTTTAACTGAATAACGAATTTATTGATGAGTGAATTTATTGAAGTCTGTTTAATTCCTAACAAAATTAATGAATTTATTATTATTTTTATTGATATTATTATTTTTATTGATATTATTATTATTATTATTATTATTATTATTATTATTATTGGTATTATCATTATTATTTTTTATTATTGCTATTATTATTATTATTATTATTATTATTATTATTAATATTATTATTATTATTATTATTATCGTTATTATTATTATTATCATCATAATTATTACAATTATAATCATTACAGACATAAAAAGTTAGAAGATATTCCAAATAAAGAAAGTAAGATAGGCAGCTGCTGGCTTTCTTGAAGGAAGCTTTAAATACATTTTTTTTCAATCAGAATATTTCACTTTAAATTGTCTTCCTGTGGTGATTATATCTGGAATAAATTGGTTAAGTTTATTCTCTTTAATTGATACCTCAGGTTTATTGTCTACTGCTTCTGCTTCACCTCTTTCCTTCCCTCCCTCCTTCACAGTATTATACTTCCCTCCTTGCATTTGCTTGCAACAGATAAGTTAATCCCAGATATAAATCCAGTTGTAATCCTGCTAACTCTTTTGGGGGCCTAGTTCCTAGGCCTTCTTTTTTTGTATCCATAGACACATTTTCTACCGTCCTCAGAATAGATAGGCAGTAAACTAGCCCCTTCGACTTCCAAAGACTCTCTCACTCTCACTCTACTACGAAGGATAGGTACGAGGATCACAGTAAGCTAGCCCCTTCGGCTTCGAAAGACTCACTCACTCTCTCACTCTCTCACTCTCATTCTCTCTCCCCGCCAGCGTCTGGACGTGAGGGGGAAGATCAAGGTTCTTCACGGCCAGAACAGAAAAACAGAGGAGGCACCTCTGGCGCTCTTCGCCGTGTGCACGCCGTTCGGTCCGCCCTCTCTCCTGGAGTTACCTCAGAAGGAAGTCATGTACAAGTCCAAACACAAGCTTGACCTCTCCCTTGTCTCCATGGACCAGAAGTAAGTACCAGGTCACAGGTCACTGTAAGCAGGTTACAAGCCTAGATTACAACTCCCGGGAAGCAGGTTATAAGTGCCTGTAATCAGGTTATAAACTTTTAAGCAGGCTTGTAATAGTAACCAGGTAACAGGTACTTATAACCAGGTTACAAGTCCTCGTAACTAGGTTACAAGTCCTCGTAACCAGGCTACAAGTCCTAGTAACCAGGTTACAAGACCTAGTAACCAGATTACAAGTCCTTGTATTTCAAAAGTATATTATTATTTTAATTATTGCAAAGAGACAGCTACTGTATGAATGATGGTGCAAATGTTTCCTCTTTTGGTTCATCTTGTTGGAAGACAGTCACAGTGCTGAAGCAAAAATATGCATTAAATGAAACGGAGGTTCGATCTTCCCCGAGTGGGGACTAAATCGGTGACCTCAGAGATGGGAGCCGCGAATGTCACCACCCAGCCACGGCAACACAGCTCTCAGGTTTACAACCGAGAGGACCCGGGATCAATCCCGGGCGGCACTATACCCTATGGACGATTCTCCTTTCACCTGCTTTCTATTTTGCTTTCTTCGAACGAGGTTCGAACCCGAGCAATAATGTTTTCTCTTCGCCAGAAATCGCAATCCATGGGAGCCATGGTTCACTGAATTATCTATGGCACCATGGTCTTCCTCTTCTTCCTCCTCCTCCCCTTCTCCTCCTTCTTCTCTTCTTCCTTCTCCTCCTCCTATTCCTCCTTCTCCTTCTCTTCTTCCTCCTTCTCTTCTTCCTCCTTCTCCTTCTCTTCTTCCTCCTCCTTCTCTTCTTCCTCCTTCTCCTTCTCCTCCTCCTAACATTTACGTGTCACAGTGCTGACTGGTTTCAAAGAATACGAGAAACCAAATCATTTAATTTCTAAATACCTGAAAAGGGAGACAGAGAGAGAAAGAGAGAGAGAGAGAGAGAGAAGAGAGAGAGAGAGAGAGAGAGAGAGAGAGAGAGAGAGAGAGAGAGAGAGAGTGACTCACGAGTCCATCTTCCCCCATGAAAGGATTGGCTCACTATAATACTACACACACACATACTGCCTTTTGTAATCCCTTGCAGTGGTACCAGAGAAGGATTACAAACCTTCTACCTCCCCTTCCCCATCCCCCTTTCCCTCCCCCAGCTGACTTTCCGCTTGTCGTGTCTGGCAACGCTGTTTTTCGGGTTGGGTACACACCTAAAACTTTCTTAAGAAGATATTTAAATATATTTTTTGAGTTAGGGGGGGAGGAGGGCTACGAGATTTAATTTTACTTTAGGTTTTAACCAAAAAAAAAAGTATATAATCTGTGTTATCAGCTGTTTTATAAGCTTTCTTTTTCTAAGCTGTGTGCGCGAGAGCTTAACAGGTTCACTTGTGAAGTCTTGGTTAGAAAAAACACAAACACAAACGGTGTTTGTGTTTGTCGACGAATAAGACGAAAATTTGTTGCAACCTTGTCTAACCTTGTATGTTGACATCGTGCACTGTATGAATGATTATTATTATTACTATTATTATTATTATCATCATCATGGACTAAGGTCCCAGCAAGTATACGTTGCCAATTAGCACCGCAAGAGCCGTATACATATGTATATATATATACATTATATATATATATATATATATATATATATATATATATATATATATATATATATATATATATATATATATGATAATCTTCTACATGACTTTGCATACTATACACGTCAGTGACACTGGTCTATAATTTAGTGCCTCGTTTCTGTCTTATTTCTTAAAACTGGGAACTACATTTGCCGTCTTCCATACCTCAGGTAGTTGTCCAGTTTCAAGGGATGTGTTGAAGATTGTTGTTAGTGGCACACACAGCATCTCTGCTCCCTCTCTAAGGAGCCACGGAGAGATGTCTGGTCCCATCGCCTTTGAGGTATCAAGGTCACTTAGCAGCTTCTTCACCTCCTCCTCGGTTGTGTGACTATACAACAGCTTCTGGTCAGACTTGACTTTCGATGCTATGTTGTTTTCGTACTGTCGCTGGGCCACCCTCCTTATCTGCGCATACTCGTTTCTGGCTGTTCGACTAATCTCTTTATTTTCCTGGGTCCTTTCTCTTCTGTACTTTTTCCATTCTCTAGTGCACTTAGTTTTTGCCTCCCTACATCTTCGGATAAACCAAGGGCTCGTTCTGGTCTTCCCATTATTTATGTTGCCCTTGGGAACAAACCTTTCCTCTGTTTCCTTTCATTTTGTTGTTATGTATTCCATCATTTCGTTTTCTGACTTTCCTACCAATTCTCTGTCCCACTGAACCTCCTGCAGGAAGTTCCTCATACCTGTGTAATCCCCCCTTTTATAATTTGACTTTTCTCATCCTACTCCTGTTACCCTCTCCACTTGTAACTCTACTATATATTCGAAGCTAAGAACCACGTGATCACTAACTCCAAGGGAAATTTCATATGTGATGTCCTCAATGTCCGAGCTGCTCAGGGTGAACACGAGGTCCAGTCTTGCTGGTTCATCCTCCCCTCTTTCTCTGGTAGTGTCCCTAACATGTTGATGCATGAGGTTTTCCAGTACCACATCCATCATCTTGGCTCTCCATGTTTCGGGATCCCCTGTGGCTCCAGGTTTTCCCAATCAGTCTCCTTGTGATTGAAATCGCCCATAACTAGTAACTTTGCTCTTCCCGTGTGAGCTCTTCTGGCCACCTCAGCTAGTGTGTCCACCACAGCTCTGTTGCTCTCTTCATATTCTTCTCTGGGCCTCCTGCAGTTCTGTGGCGGGTTGTACATCACTGCAATGACTACCTTATGTCCCCCAGACTGTATTGTACCTACTATGCAGTCCCTTTCGCCAATTTCTTCCATTCCTTCCATTTCCTCAAATACCCAGCGGTTTTTAATGAGCAGTGCAACTCCTCCTTCCCCTTTGCTCCCTCTATCTTTCCTCAGGATCTGATATCTCGGTGGAAAGATTGCGTCTGTTCTGTTATCATTCCGGTGAGTTTTGTTTCTGTGAGTGCTATGATGTCTGGGAATGTTTCCTTGATTCTTTCATGCCACTCCTCATATTTATTTGTTATTCCATCTGCATTCGTATACCAAACCTTCAACTATTTTTATAAAACTGTGGTCTGGGGAGAACGTTGGGGTTGGGGGAGCTGGAGACCTGGTGGGGGAACTATGGGGAGTTGCTGTGGGGGTAGAGTTTGTTATGAGGGGGTGGGGGCAGAGGGTACAGTGTGTGGTTTTGGTTTAGATTGTTTGGTTGCACTGGGGTTGTCGTGGCTGAGGTACTTCTGTGGGTGGCTCTGAGGGAGGTTGTATTTGCTCTTCCTCCTGAGTCTGGGTTCTCCTGCTCACCTCTGTATTTGTCTTTCATTCCTCCCTTCGTCTTTGTACCCTCTCTATCAGTTTTTGCCTTTCTTCTTGTGTTCTGTCGCGGTCGAGGTACATCCTCGTGTGTGTGTGTGTGTGTGTGTGTGTGAAAAAGGTAACGTATTTCTTAGAATGGAATTCTGGCCACTTAAGTGACTGGAACACACACCATCTTCGCCTGTCCAGACACAAAGCTGTGGTATCCACCTCAAGGCACTTCGCCATGACACGCCATAAGTGTGAGTGCCATGGAAGTATTTGCACTCTCGTCAGCGGTACTAAGGGCCGAGAACATCATAATAAAATACATGGCGAAATAGACTATGAAGTCTATAGAACTATGAAATCTCTCATCTTTAAACTGTGGACTATATTGTTGATTAGATACTTGTCAAGTTTAAATAACCCAGGGCTAACTTTCAGAGAATACTGGGCGGCATGTAAGTTACGGCAAAAATTCAAGAATATTGCGCCTAGTACATAAACTGCAGGGAATTAATACCTTTGTGAGGTCCCAGTCAACCACATGACCTGTGTCAATCATATGTTATAGAAATATGTTATAGAAATATCTTGTCCACATCGATTGGAATATTTATGTTGACTCATGAAACCGTAATAACACGAATAGAAATAAACCAGGGTAAGCGTAAGGGTTAGAACCCATGGCGAGTGAGTGGTAAAACTCCAGGCCAGTGTGTAAGCCACTGGTTCTAACCTCACCAGTACCGTGGTTAATGTTTATGATTGTTTCAACCGCACATCAGAGGATTTCTCAGTCTGACCCACGTAAACAGTGTCATTACACAAATAACCCGCACATAGCAGAGAGGAGCTTACGACGACGTTTCGGTCCGACGTTTCGCTCCAAGTCGGAGCGAAACGTCGTCGTAAGCTCCTCTCTTCTATGTGCGGGTTATTTGTGTATTGTTATTTATAAACAGTGTCACATTGTTTACAAGGAACCAGCTACCTCTACCACCACTAATTACCACCAACTATCACCACCATCTACCACCAACTACCACCACCATCTACCACCAACTACCACCACCATCTACCACCAACTACCACCAACTACCACCACCATCTACCACCAACTACCACCAACTACCACCACCATCTACCACCAACTACCACCACCATCTACCACCAACTACCACCACCATCTACCACCAACTACCACCACCACCACGAACCACTCAAATTGCATATGGCCAGAAGTAGTTCAGTGGAGGAGGGTAATAGCAGTCATAGCATCAAGAATTTTTTTAATTGGTGTTGGACTGTATTCACATATTTAACAAAAACAACAACTGAGGCGAGGTTTAAAAACTTCCCATTAGAGCCAGCACACTGCCTTGTTTAGACTCTCCTCTTGGAGATATTCAATAAAAATGCTCTCCTGGTTTCAGCCAAAGCATTCTTAATCCAACTCTGTTGGTATTGGTCTGTAATTACGTGCGTTTTATTGACTTCATATCCATAAAACTTTTTGTCGCACGCACACACACACACACACACACACACACACACACACACACACACACACACACACGTAGTGCACGCAGAAATACTGAAGGGAACTCTGGCATAGCTCTCTTGGACAGCACTCTCGTTCTTCGATGTTTTGAGCGGAATGAAGAGCTGAGGTACCAGGTTTCAGTCTGCTAAGTGCTGGTTTTTCGTGTGAAGTGTTGGGTGGTTTGTGTGAAGTGTTGGGTGGTTCGTGTGATGTGTTGGGTGGTTCGAGTGATGTGTTGGATGGTTCGTGTGATGTGTTGGGTGGTTCGAGTGATGTGTTGGGTGGTTCGTGTGATGTGTTGGATGGTTCGAGTGATGTGTTGGGTGGTTCGTGTGATGTGTTGGGTGGTTCGTGTGATGTGTTGGATGGTTCGAGTGATGTGGATGGTTCCATCTGTTGAATGTTGAGTTGTGACTTTAATGGAGGAAATTCAACTGTTAAGTCTAGAGAGAAAATCATCAAGAATTTCCTTCTCCTTCTCTTCCTTACATCTTTTGTGTTCCCTACACTTCCTAATTCTCGTCCTCCTCTTCCAGACACCGTTTATCTGTCTCCTACTTGTCCTCTTCCTCCTCCAGACACCGTGTACCTGCCTGCTGGAGGGGTCGTCAGGGCCTCACCCAACATGGAGGCTGATGGTGTCCTTAATTAGAATAATTATCTTCAGTGTGGTCAGACCTGTGTTGTGGTGATGGCAAGGGAGGGAGGGGGTGAAGGGGAGGGGAAGGGAATGAAGGGGAGGGCGAGAGAGGGGGAAAGTGGGGAAGAGTAGCGAAGATACGGAGAGGGTGGGTGGGTGTAAGGGAGGAAATTAGGATGAGATGTGACGGGGAAGGATGGGGTGAGGCGGGGAAGGAAGGATGGGGTGAGGTGGTGAAAGATGAGGTGAGGAAGGATGGGGTGAGGTGGGGAGGTTGGGGAAGAATAGGGTGAGGTAGGGAAGGAGGGAGTGAGGTGGGGAAGGATGAGGTGAGGTGGGGAAGGATGAGGTGAGGTGGGGAAGGATGGGGTGAGGTGGGGAAGGATGAGGAGGCGGGGAAGGATGAGGTGGGGAAGGATGAGGTGAGGTGGGTAAGGATGAGGTGAGGTGGGGAAGGATGGGGTGAGGTGGGGAAGGATGAGGAGGCGGGGAAGAATAGGGTGAGGTGGGGAAGGATGGGTTGAGGTGGGGAAGGATGAGGTGAGGTGGGGAAGGATGGGGTGAGGAAGGGAAAGGATGAGGTGAGGTGGGGGAAGAATAGGGTGAGGTGGGGAAGGATCTTTACTGATGAATAAGACACATGTACAACACCTGGGTGTCTTTACTGACCAGATGTGTCGCCTGCTCAGCAGGCTTCTTCAGTCGAAATACGGGAGGCGACGACATAGGTAGTGATGTAGATACGAGGTGGTCAGTCCCCTCAGACTTTTGGTTTAAGGTAATGATGGAGACAGTGTCGACGCCGGTGTTATTGACAGGTGATACGATGGTCAGTCGCACCACCAGGGATGGTGATAATCACCATCACCAACAACTACTACCGTCAGCTACCACCACCACCAACAACAACTATTACCATTAACTACCACCACCACTAATTATCACCACCAACTACCACCACCACCTACCACCACCAACTACCACAAACACTACCAACAACCACCACCAACTACCACCAACACTAACAACTACCACCACCAACTACCACCACCACCTACCCCCACCAACTACCATCAACACTACCAACAACCCCCACCAACTACCACCACCAACTACCATCAACACTACCAACAACCACCACCAACTACCATCACCAACTACCACCACCACCACGAATCACTCAAATTGCATATGGCTAGCAGTGGGTCTGGGAAGAAGGGTAATAGCAGCCCCCAATTCTACAATGACATATTAGCTATGACATTTCTGAAGCAAGGAGGAAGAGAGGGAGGAAGAGAGGGAGGAAGAGAGGGAGGAAGAGAGGGAGGACGAGAGGGAGGACGAGAGGGAGGACGAGAGAGAGGACGAGAGGTAGGAAGAGAGGGAGGAAGAGAGGGAGGACGAGAGGTAGGAAGAGAGGGAGGACGAGAGGGAGGACGAGAGGGAGGACGAGAGGGAGGATGAGAGGGAGGACGAGAGGGAGGACGAGAGGGAGGAAGAGAGGGAGGACGAGAGGAAGGAAGAGAGGGAGGAAGGGAGAGAGGGAGGAAGAGAAGAAGGGAGAGAGGGAGGAAGAGAAGAAGGGAGAGAGGGAGGATGGGAGGGAATTAACAAAAGAACTAGGAAAGGAGAAAAGTAGGTAGGGAAGGAGAAAGAGAGGAAGAAGCAACATAGGATAAGATTGATATTTTAAAACAATGGAAAAAAATGTAGCAAAGTCAAACGTAGGAGACGAATGATTAAAACAGGAGGGAACAACAGGAGGGAACAACAGGAGGGAACAACAGGAGGGAACAACAGGAGGGAACAACAGGAGGGAACAACAGGAGGGAACAACAGGAGGGAACAACAGGTATTTAAACAGATGGAGAGAACGGCAGGCATCGAGAGGGAGGAAGGTTTAACCAGGTTTCAAAAAGGAAGGAAGAATGAAGGAATAATAGGAAAGAATTCTCTCTCTCTCACGAAGAAGAAGGGTTAGAAGGCAAAGAAAAAATCATGAATAACACATTCGTAAAAACGCTTGAAAAAATGTGAAATCGTGAAGTAAATGTGTAAGTGTGAGAGCAATGGTTGCGAGAGACACGAAGCTGAGTCTCTCATTTATTGAGAGAGACGTGTGACCCCTCTCTGTCACCCCTGAATCTCTCATTTGAGAGACAAGACACCCCTCAGTCTCTCAGACACCCCTGAGTCTCTCACTGAGAGACAAGAGTGACCCTTTCAGTCACCCCTGAGTCTCTCACTGAGAGACAAGAGTGACCCTCTCAGTCACCCCTGAGTCTCTCACTGAGAGACAAGAGTGACCCTCTCAGTCACCCCTGAGTCTCTCACTGAGAGACAAGAGTGACCCTCTCAGTCACCCCGTCACTCGTCGTATCTTACCTTCTTTGTCTTCTTTACTCTGAAAGACTAAGAAGAGTGACCGAGGGGTGACTACTGGGAGAAATAAAGACTTTTGAGGTTGGGAGAGAGAGAGAGAGAGAGAGAGAGAGAGAGAGAGAGAGAGAGAGAGAGAGAGAGAGAGAGAGAGAGAGAGAGAGAGAGAGAGTCACAGTTCAGCCAGTACCTCCAGTGTACTGTGCTCCCAGTACACTGAGCCTAACACTCCCTCCCAATTCAAAACAAAGTACAAACACGGGAAGATACAGGAATACAAGCCAGAAATACAAGAGAACACACATATATACACACACACACGAAAGATATATACACACACCAAGAGGTATGTTTCTCCTAATGTGTATACAATGAGAGTATACTTTTACCTCTAGTGTAGGTATTCTGGTAATCTTGACCCTCGTGTAGTCGATAGACTCTTTGCCTCAATTAACCAAATACACACACACACACACACAAAAAAACACACACACACACACACACGCACACATGTGCCTAGGACAAAATGGTAACTAACACACACGAGCTGAGTCTTGACCCCTGCAACCACAATTAGGTGAGTACACACACACACACACACACACACACACACACACACACTCACTAATTTTCCCTGCTTTTCATCTCATTACACATTTCCCTTATTTTTCCCCTACACGCACTATGCGTCCCCAGCATCCCTATTTCCATTAGCAAATGAAACAACGCGATATGTGGCAACCCCTCCCCCAATACACAGTAAACATACATTAATATTATTTAGCCTGTTTTTTTTGCTAATATAGAAATTACAGGTTTTGGTATAAGGGCGCTGAGTTGAAAGTTGAAGCCAGGAATGTACGTTGTTTTTTTATGTTGCTTTCTACCTTGGAAATTATTGCCTCCAGCCCCTCGCTTTATTCTGATAATTGACTCCTTCAGGCTGGCTGTAATGTGTATTTGGGTAGATTATAAAGTTACCAGTTTGAGTGGTGAATTAAAAGTAACAAAAGAGTTAGTTTGCGTAGCGCGGGCTAACAAGGGAGGTATTTTAGTGGGTGTTTGATGGGTTAGATGGGGGGATACACTAACAGGGTGAGTGGTTGGTTTGTGTGGTGTTTGTGTGCAAGGTGACGGGGGTAGTAAGGTGTTTGTGTGTTTGGATGGATAGTAGGGAGAAGGGTAGGTCAGGTTAGGTTACCCGGAGAGGGTTTCGGGGGTCTACGCCCCGCGGTCTGGTCTGAGACCAGGCCTCGTGGTGGATCAGGGTCTGATCAACCAGGCTGTTACTGCTGGCCGTACTTAAACCGACGTACGAAACACAACCCGGTTGATCAGGTACTGACTTTAGGTGCCTGTCCAGTGCCTTCTTGAAGAATCCCCCTTATGTATTATGGGAGACAGTTGAGCAGTCTTGAGCCCCTGACACTTATTGTCTTGTCCCTTAGGTTAGGTAAGTGCTTCTGACGATTTACTTTTCAAAATATGAAGAAGTAAGCTAGACTGATTTCTCTCTCTCTCTCTCTTTTATATATTAATCTCTTTCTAATTCTTCCAGCCTCACTGTTTCTGTTCATTCACTGTTTACTTTCTCGTCCAGACTTTCTCATTGTCCCTCTTCCCCCCATCGTCTTCTTAGTTCCTTCATATCATCAGCTGTGTTCCTCTCTCCTTTCTCATTTTTCCTCCCAGGTCTCGTCTCATGATCTTGACCTCTCTAACCTGTCAACCTTTCTCTACTTGGCCATCTCCTCACCACACCTCCCTACCTCCTGCTCACTCCACCTCCCTACCTCCTGCTAACTCCACCTCCCTACCTCCTGCTCACTCCACCTCCCTACCTCCTGCTCTCTCCACCTCCTCACCACACCTCCCTACCTCCTGCTCTCTCCACCTCCTCACCACAGCTCCCTACCTCCTGCTCACTCCACCTCCTCACCACACCTCCCTACCTCCTGCTCTCTCCACCTCCTCACCACACCTCCCTACCTCCTGCTCACTCCACCTCCTCACCACACCTCCCTACCTCCTGGTCCTCCACCTCCTCACCACACCTCCCTACCTCCTGCTCACTCCACCTCCTCACCACACCTCCCTACCTCCTGCTCTCTCCACCTCCTCACCACACCTCCCTACCTCCTGCTCACTCCACCTCCTCACCACACCTCCCTACCTCCTGCTCACTCCACCTCCTCACCACACCTCCCTACCTCCTGCTCACTCCACCTCCTCACCACACCTCCCTACCTCCTGCTCACTCCACCTCCTCACCACACCTCCCTACCTCCTGCTCACTCCACCTCCTCACCACACCTCTCATAAACTATCAACAACACCCAACATTTTTTTTAATGTGGTAAAGGTAAACATGAATCTTTAAACTCCATCACAAGTCCCATTAGTGTTTTTGGTCCGCTCGACGAAGACTCTCATTTAGAGGTGCTAAAAATTACCTGCCTTAAATGGCGAGACGAAGAAGCTTTCCACCTGAACCAATTAAGAAGTAGCTTGGACACAGGTGTAATATTCTAGTTACACGTAACAATTAAAAGGCCACTCAATGGTATTTTTATAATGTGCTTTGTCTTAATGGCTACCTGACAAATAATATATATATATATATATATATATATATATATATATATATATATATATATATATATATATATATATATATATATATATATATATAATTTCCTTCTATCTATTTACTTCTTCCCTTTCACAAGACTTTCCCCTCCCTTCTCGAGAGTCGTTTTCCTCCCTACATAAGTCTCTTCCCCCGCGACTTATAACCAGTGCACTGTCTTGGTCCACAGGGGCAAGATGTTGCTGGGATACAGCGACCTGGAGCTGGCCAACAAGGGCGGTTATGACCTGGTTCACTACGATGACCTCGCCTACGTCGCCTCAGCGCACCAGGAGCGTTAGTCAACTCATTTATTACTAACGAGAGTTCACTAATATTAACATTTACATTAATGAATTATTCCTGAATATAATATTTTTTTAATTGACTTAATTTACACAGGTTAATTTTTTAGTTGTTATTTTACAGATTATTGTTATTTTATTGGCGTGGTTAATGGGATTTAAGCATCATTGTGATTGATAAATGAGGCATTTGCGTCATAGGTATCTTTATTGTGCAAACGTTTCGCCCGCCAGTGGCTTCCTCGGTCAAATACTGAGGAAAAATGGAGTTTCAGGTAATCGGTCCCCCATTTTTTGGGGGTATATTAGACTGATACCCAAGTGTTGCCCAAGTGTCATTATTTACTATAATAAAAGAATATTCAACTCCCCCCCCCACGGGGGAGTTGAATGATAGCTCTAGGCCTTTCATGTTGCAATCAACACATCATCAGGAGCTTGCAATGTTGCAGAAATGAATATGAAATCTGAAGTTAAGTAATTTTTAATGGCATCCTTTGATCTGTAATGTTGATCCGAGGAACTGGAGCTATACATCTCCTTTACTCGCATCAAACCTCATAACCTTCCATTCTACAGGCGCTGTATGAACCCCGACGGATTTACTGCTTGATGAAGAGTTTCTTAAATAATAATAATAATAATAATAATAATAATAATTATAAAAAATAATAATAATAATAAAATAATAATAATGAAAATAAATAATAATAATAATAATAATAATAATAATAATAATGAAAATAAATAATAATAATAATAATAATAATAATAATAATATAATTACTAATTAAAAAATAATAATACTAATAATAAAATAATAATGAAAATAAATAATAATAATAATAATAATAATAATAATAATAATAATAGCATTAATATTAATAATAATAATAATCCTACTACTAATAACATAATAATAATAACAGTAATAACAATAATAATAATAATAATAATAATAATCTCTTAAAAAACTCTTAATTACAAATTGCCTCTTGTAATTCGTACTCCTCAATGACCAGTGTTGATTCAGGTGATTACTTTCATTACACCTCGTCACCTACTGTAACTCTTAATTACCTATAATTATCCTCGTTCGGTTTGAAATGGGTCATTGTTCAACTAAATTTACCTTAATTGATCATTAATGGCCACTAATCGACCTTCATTGGCCTTTTTTCGGGATTTCCACTGACCCGATGTGACCTTGATACCTCAGGATCTGTGAAGATGGGCTACCTCTGGTGAACCTTTCCCTGGGGGTTTTGGTGAACCCCTTGGGTCTTTTGTGAAATCCCTGGGGTTTCTGGTGAACTCTCTCTGGCCTCTAGTGAACTGCCGTGGCCTCTGGTGAGGTCTGTAACCTCTCGTGAACTCCATTAATCACTACTGAACCCCATGAATCTCTACTGAACCCCATGAATCTCTACTGAACCCCCAGTAACCTGTACTGAACCTCAGTAACCTCTATTTAACCAGAATAAGCTTTATTTGACCCCAGTAACCTCAACTGAACCCTAATAACCTCAACTGAACCCCAATAACCTCAACTGAACCCCAGTAACCTCAACTGAACCCCAATAACGTCAACTGAATCCCAATAACCTCTGGCGCCATTAATGTTGAACCTCTGGCGAAAGCGTGGCACCTCTAGGGAAGCTCCTTGACCTCTAGTGACCTGGTATGACGTCTCCCACAGTGTTGAAGACCGGGGCGTCGGGAATGATCGCCTACCGTCTGCAGACGAGAGACGGCACCTGGCAGTGGTTGCAGACGTCTTCAAGACTCGTCTACAAGAACTCCAAACCTGACTTCATTATCTGCACCCACAGGCCGCTCATGTACGTGTGTGTGTGTGTGTGTGTAATTCCATAACTGTAGCTACAGTAGAAGAGCCATTCACCTTATTAATGTATTTATCAAAGTAATGTATTTAAGTTTTGCTTATGGAATATAATGTATTACAAACACGATACAATACAATATTTTGCAAGATCAAAATAAGGTGCTGGAGAACACGTTACCTTCGATATACCTTTGATTAGTTCCGAGAGTTCTACTCCCTGAGCCCGGCCATGGGCCAGGCTCGTCTGGTGTTCGTTCAGCATGTTGCCGATTGGTTGCCTCATGGACTACTGGTGTACGTCACCAGTACACCACCAGCCAAGAACACTGTAATACCTTAACCATGGGGAGGGGGACTGAACTCTCGGTGTACATACACTGAGGGACATACATACCTCACGGTGTATGTGTCATGCACGTGTCGTGTCTACATGCCCACACCTGTCCTCGTTATACCTGTATAACCAAGATAACTAGACATTTGTACTATCTATCGGCACAGCTGAGGTCGATAATACAGTAAGGAACAGTAATCGAAATTTTCCCTACTCTTATTAAAAAAAATGATCGATTTACAAATGTAACAATTTTTTTGAAGTGTGAAATTACATTTTTTCCCACGGGTATGACATCACATATGTGACATCACATATTTTACTTCCTTTATAATGGCGAACCGTGAAAATGCACTAATTGCCTTCACTAATTACTTTGTGGACGTTTCTTACTAATGAGATTCTCCTTCGACTGCCATTCCATGACTAATAGGCGGTAATTCTGGCAGCAGCTCTGGGAAGCTACTTTCAGTTTATTGTTGTCAGGAGTCTTCTGTGGTTCTGCTGGTTATCATGTTCTTAAGTTCTGTTGCTAAATGTCCTACTAACGTGTCTGTTGATAATTACTGTATCATATTGAGGCATCTGTTTGCCAATTACTTTATCATACTAAGACGTCTGTTGCTAATTACTGTATCACAGTGAGACGTCTGTTGCTAATTACTGTATCACAGAGAGAGACGTCTGTTGCTAATTACTGTATCACAGAGAGACGTCTGTTGCTAATTACTGTATCACAGAGAGACGTCTGTTGCTGATTACTGTATCATATTGAGACGTCTGTTGCTAATTACTGTATCACAGTGAGACGTCTGTTTCTAATTACTTTATCACAGAGAGACGTCTGTTGCTAATTACTGTATCACAGAGAGACGTCTGTTGCTAATTACTGTATCACAGAGAGACGTCTGTTGCTAATTACTGTATCATACTAAGACGTCTCATGCTAATTACTGTATTAGTGAGTTCGGTGCTGGTGTTTGCTGCGTCTCTTGTCTCCACTGTTTGCTTCTGAACTAGTCCCAGCATCTATGTAAAGGCTCCTGGCGTTCTTACGCCTCGACAGGCGGCTGTTGATGCAATTATCATGCCTCTAGACCGAGTACTGGTATAATTATAGTCCCCTAATTATCTGCAGCTAGTTGTCTTCCCTCGGCAACTGTGACTGTAGTGATTATCGTACCTTTACATTAGCTGCTGCTGCGATTACTGAAATGTGTTGTGCTATTTTTTTGCCTGCGCTTTCATTGCTCATGGTACATTATCTAATGGCACTGCTACAAATCTAGCATCTGCTGCTAGTTATCATGCATAAGAGGTAGTTATCACGCGTAGCAGTTATCGCAGGTATCATCATACTGCCAGCGTCTTGGGTGATTATCGTAGCTCTGGCGCAGCCTGCTGCTACAACGACCTCACCTGCGGCGGTTTGTGGTCATCGTACGCTGGCGCCGGCTATTGACGTACTTGCGATCGATCCTCCCCCTCCCTCCCCCAGCAGGTAGCGCTGCTGTCGCTGTCTGTCTATCTGCGTCTGTCTGTGTTTGGTTTATTGTGCCTAGGCGCCTTGATGCTGCTGAAGGGCTCGTGATCCTCTTTTTCGGATCAGATCTTATCCCGCTCCCGTTTCCATGGGACTTGTAGTCTCCCTCCTGGTTTACCGCTTCTCCGTGAATGTAATACCATACTGGGGACAAACTGATATAATATTTGCAACGTTTCGAATGATTCATTAAGAGAACGTTTCACTCCCTGGGAGATTTATCAAGCTGAACGATAATATACTTAAGGCCACTAAACATTATGAAATATGTCTTAAGTAAGAGTTACTCTCGGTTTATTTATAAGTTAAGAGGATGAGTGTGTTGCCATGTTTTTGTTAAATTTGATTTTTTTTAAATTCGTTTATCTTTGAGTTGATTTAGTTGAAAATATTTATATTTGTTTAGATGTCTTAGATATTCAAGTATCTCAAATTGTCTCTCTTAGGCACGTTGACCTGACTTGAGTGACCCCCAAGGTTGTGTCTTGGGATCAGTGACCCCCCCAGGTTGAGTCTTGGGATCAGTGACCTCCCCAGTTTGTGTCTTGGGATCAGTGACCCCCCAGGTTGTGTCTTGGGATCAGTGACCCCCCAGGTTCTGTCTTGGGATCAGTGTCTTACTAGGGTGTCCGGAAAAAAGTCACAGGTTATTTAAATCACAAAATAATTAAATGAAACAATATATTTAATCAGTTATTAACTGACATGACTTGTTGACACAAATGGCATATGAAGACTTTTATTCAGTTTTTTAAGCAAAGTAAAGTAATGCAGTAAAAGCATTAAGTCAGTCATTTATTGACAATAGATGACATACAGTGACTGGTAACCTCTTACATAATATTCTGGCATTACATGTACATTCACTCTTAGGTTAGTTTAGATTAGTTTAGGTTAGGTTAGTTTAGGTTAGGTTAGTTTAGGCTTGTATTGTTACTTTTTCTTCTGTGACCTTTTTTTCCATGACTCTTTTCCATGTGACTTTTTCCCTGGATCCCCTGGTAGATGGGTTGACCTTGGTAGATGGGTCACAACTTGACCTTGGTAGATAGGTCACAACTTGACCTTGGTAGATGGGTCACAACTTGACCTTGGTAGACGGGTCACAACTTGACCTTGGTAGATGGGTCACAACTTGACCTTGGTAGATGGGTCACAACTTGACCTTGGTAGATGGGTCACAACTTGACCTTGGTAGATGGGTCACAACTTGACCTTGGTAGATGGGTCACAACTTGACCTTGGTAGATGGGTCACAACTGAAGTGTAAATAAGTGTCTTTTCCCACAACTTTCGTAGGAAAAGACTCTTATTTACAGTTCAGGACATTTATTTGACGAAAAAACGTTTCGCCCCGAGTGGCTTCTTCAGTACTAATGAAGCCACTCATGGCGAAACGTTTCCTTAACTCTAAATAATTGTTTTTTCTCCCTGCTTAGCTTGGGCCAGTAGGCCTACCGCAGTGCTCCTTCCTTCTTATGTTTACATCTCATGGATATCGCCATGCTGTTTTTCACTTGTCTGTGGAATTACAGGGAGGAGGAGGGTCGTGACCTGCTGGGGAAGCGGACGATGGATTTCAAGGTGTCGTACCTGGACCCTGGCCTTACACAGTCCTACCTCTGCGATTCCGAGCTGCCGCAGCTCTACGCCTCCCGCATGAGCCGCAAGTACAAGACGCAGCTGCGGGACTTCCTCACCACCTGCCGCACCAAGAGAAGCTACACCAACCTCTCCGACACGGCCTACAACAACTACAACAACGTATACGGTGCGTCGGCCTACACTGCGGATAACGGCATCTATATGCAACAGAATCTGGGCAACTTGCAATCCCTCTATCCGGCCAGTTATCTCCCTACCGACAACCTGTTCCATTACCGACAACTAGGCTCATACTATCCCGACTACATGACGCACGGCTACGTCAGCAACGGTTACGTCGATCCCGCGCGCTCCTGCCTCAGCTACGACACGACGGGGCTTACCAAAACAGCGGCCGACCAGAAGCTCTACTGCACGACGCAGCTCGACGCGTCGAAATACCAGTACAAGCCGACAGACGCTTACACCGCCGTCTACGGCACCAACACAGTCCTACCGTCGCTGGAACACAAATACAGCGAACTTCGGGCAGCGGAAGTGCGGCGGGACGACCCTTCGGCTCTAGCGTCGTTAGGGGCGCTAGCCGCCACGCCGGGAATCACCACCACCGCTAGCTCCACCGCCACCACCACCGTCACGCACAAGGAGGAGAGCAAGGAGAGTGAAACGTACGCCAACACGACCCGCCAGACCGTACTCATGTGGGGGTCCGCCTCCCACGAGTACGACCCCAACAAAAAGTACTCCGAGGTGCCTGTCTCCACGTCCGCCGCCTCGCTCGACCCCAACCTGAGCGGCGTCGCGTGTAAGTGGGGTCCCGCTACCCCGGCCTCCACCCCCGGCGCCCGCAGTAGCGCCGGAGGGAGCCCGCACGGCGGGGAGGGGGCTTCGCCCCACGCCGGGGGGCCCCCCAGCGCCCACGTCGGGACTGTGGCGTCCGCGGGTAAGGGTGGTGGGTACAGCTACAGCGAGGGCGGCGAGGTATGGCACCACCAGTACTATCCTTACCACCCATATCACACCCCGCAGTGAGTGACAGCTTTGTTTATCGTCTCTCTGGCCTTGCACGGAGCATGCGCAGCCCGAAAATAGGCAACCCCCCTTCTTTCCCCCCATGCTCCCAGCCCTTCCCTATTACCTCTACATCTCCCCGTGCGTCCCCTTTTTTTCCTTCCCAATGGGAAAAAGGGCCCGCACGAAGGATTTTCTTTCAGTACCTGAGTTGTAACTGACCAGGGCTGTGAGCTGGGCTCCTTGTAATTAGGTGTCAAGGTGTATCTAAATGGTGGGGACGTCCCGTCCCTGTTTCAGGGGCATCCCGTCCCTGTTTCAGGGGCATCCTGTCCCTGTTTCAGTGGCATCCCGTCCCTGTTTCAGGGGCATCCCTCCCCTGTTTCAGGGGCCTCCCGTCCCTGTTTCAGGGGCGTGCCGTCCCTATATCAAGGACGCGATGGCCCTGTCACCCCTCCTGTCCCTGTTTTCTGAGCCTGATGTAGTATAAGGGCTGTTGTGTGACTAACCCGGAGCCTGGCGACGCTGGGGTTTACTTCACCCGTTGAGCCGACACCTCACCCGTCACACCCGGTAACTAGCCCGCCCATCATGGTCTAGCGAGACCATTAGAGGTACGGCTCGACCCGCTCAGTGCCCCGGCCGACTCCAGGATCTCCAACCGCATAAGAGTTTCTTTTAACTGTCGTTTCGTTGATGCTTATGTGGTAAGTGTCGTTGTTGCCATTGTGAGAAGGTCTTGTCGTGCATGTTGTGGACTGCTTGCCCCTGCATGCTGGCCTGGTTCACTGGCCCTGAATGCTGGCCTAGTCCACTGGCCCTGCATGATGGCCTAGTCGACAGGTCTTGTATACTAATCTATTCATCAGGTTCTGTATGCTGGCCAGATCTGCAGGTCCTACCTGAGAGCCTGGTCCACTGGTCCAGCATGATGGTGGCCTAATTCACAGGTTCTGTATACAGGCCAGTAAACAGGACCTATTTATTAGGGTACACAGGTCCTGTTTACTGGCCAAGTATACAAGTCCTGTATATACAAGGTGTTTCAAAAGATGGACCCGATTTCAGATTCAGTTATCATTGAAATTGGATCTATCAATTTGAAACACCATTGAAAACTTACGACTCCCAGAATAAAGAACGATACGTTCATAAAATATATATTTTTTATTTCTACTTTTTTTTGTATCATGTGTCTAATACACAGTCTGGCACTGCCTTCTTCAGCCCTTCCTTCTGGCACTGCCCTCAGAGGCACTAGTGCCACAGGTCAGATGGGACGGGGGTTAAATGAGGTAGTGCCAATGTATCGTTCTTTACCAGGGAAACAAATGATGTTGTGTGTGCTTTAAGGCTTAGTTTCCCGTGTTATTATTATTCTGATTATTATTAATTATTATTATTATTGTTATTATTAGTATTATAATTGTTATTATTATTATTATTATTATTATTATTATTACTGTTATTAATTATTACTCTAAGAAATTATTACTATGAGAATATTCAGGGGGAAGTGATAAATCCGTAGGGGTCATTCAGTGCGGGGAGGGGGGTAATCAGGTTTAGTTCAAGAGAGGATAGCTCCACTTCCTAGGATCAAGAGTCCTTCACCATAATGAAGGCCTGTGTCCCCCCTTCCCCAGGGCTTCTGCTTTAATATATCACCAGAATTTTAAAATCCATTCAGAAAATGTTGCCCCCCTAAAAAAAAAATAATAATCACATCAATATTACAAATGAATAAAAAAAATAAAATAATTGACGACGTTTCGCTCTTTCCTGGCGAAGGGCTCTTGATCCCGGGAATTGGAGCCACCCGCGTGTCAGCATTAAACCTAATTACCTCCGTCCCCTACGTATTTAGCGCTTCCTCGCAAATAATACAGACCTTAGGGAGAATAGTTACATAGAAGTCTAACAATGCGGGTGACACAGGTGACAGGTGACACAGGTGACAGGTGACACAGGTGACTGGACCTTACACATTGCATGACTGCTTGTTGGCTGCATGACTCTCTCTTTATATTTATATATATATATATATATATATATATATATATATATATATATATATATATATATATATATATATATATATATACATTTTTTCATTCAGTTTCACTTGAGTTTTGTGTTTATTCTTTTTTTCTGAGTTTGTCACTCATTTTTGCACCGTCACCGTGACTTGCATGTTTTAATCTTAGATGAATGTTCAAATTATTTTTTATTATAAACTGTGTTTTTTTTTAACATTAGTTTTGATGTTTAAATCATAAATTATACTTTTTTTTTCCTTTTTGAGAAATTTATCATCCCTCCCTCCTCTTCCTCCCCATATTCATGTGCCATGTAGACATAGCAATAAGCATGAGTGTTCAATTTGCCCTTAATATTATCCATTTTTTTGATATGTTGAAGGTTCCCTAAATATTTTCACTTTGTGATTTTAAAGCAGATGGGAAGAAATGGTTTATTCTCTACCCATGTAGAACAATTGGTGTGTTAGTGTTAATGTTAAAAAGTAGTACTGTACTACAGCCACTGTTGTGATAGTCACACCTGGTTATTGTAGTGTCAGTCACTGAATGGAAATGGTCAGCTGGTTCGCAGCACATTAGGCAAAGTCAGCGATACTGAAATCAGCTGACTCGTAGCATCGTCAGCTTGTTCGCTTTTGAAATAAGTCAGCTGACTCGTAGCATAGTCAGCTGTCATGTAGCTAGCATTGTCAGCTGTCATGCAGCTAGCATAGTCAGCTGTCATGTAGCTAGCATTGTCAGCTGTCATGTAGCTAGCATTGTCAGCTGTCATGTAGCTAGCATTGTCAGCTGTCATGCAGCTAGCATTGTCAGCTGTCATGTAGCTAGCATTGTCAGCTGTCATGCAGCTAGCATTTCTTAACATTAGTAAATATTTATTTATCTTTGTACTGAGCTCCCAGCATCTCCCAAACACTTGAATTTATTCAACTCGGTTCATATTAAACATCGACAAACTGAACTGGACATGCAAATACAAAGCCGCTGGTTCGATTTCAAGTAAGGCTGGCACAGTTTCTATCACGATATTTTAAGAATCTCATTTCATCTGTCAATATTTTGGATCTTCCGAATTTTTGTGACTGTCCTCCTCACTCGCGTCCATATCATTTAGTGTCAAGCTTAATAAAGAAAGTTACAATTAAGATAAGATTTTGTCCGGATTTTTAACCCCGGAAGGTTAGCTATTCCATAACCCGAGAAAGTTATTGCGTCATCGAGGACTGTCTTATTTCCACTGAGGTCCTCAAATCTTGTCCCCCAGGATGCGACCCCACACCAGTCGACTAGCACCCAGGTACCTACTTGCTTGCTAGGTGAACGGAGAAAACAGATGTAAGGAAACACCTCCAATGTTTCCACCCTTGCGGAAACATCTCCGCCAGAGGCTTTGTCAATTTTCACGGAAATGTAGATAGACATGCATGTACATATATAACACCAATGGTATAAATGACTGCAAGGTGTAAGTGATGTTATGTCAATGGAGACAGAGCTCCAGGAGGGAGGGTTCACGGCCTTGCCCATCGGCAGCAAATCGTCAATTAAGATCAGTGAGTGAGGAAACAGAAGGCTGCACATCGAAACTATGCCCATCATTCGTTATGCAAGTAGGCTGTTAGACTGTGCCAGGCACCATGCCATTTATTTTCAGGTGCCAGGCACCATGTCATTTATTTCCAGGTGCCAGGCACCATGTCATTTATTTCCAGGTGCCAGGCACCTCCACACCGACTCACACAATATCACAACCCATGAAATCAATCTTGCAAAATTAAAAAAAAAGTAGAAATGGAGATAATACAAAGGCCTAAGCTATTGACAAAGAAAGATATCCTAAATTATAATCACAATCCTAACAGGTAAACATTAATCATTAAATGCTAAACAAACACCAAATATCGTATAGGTGTGAATTACGAAACGAGTGAGGACTCGAACCCACGGCAGACGAGTCCTAAAACTCAGTGGCCACCTGAACGTCACACTGAGTACAATTTAACATCACAAAGAGACAAGATTTAGGTATATCTCAACATAAGATGTTTGACAGTAAATATTAGTCAATATCCGAGATGTTTTAACTAACATCGTCTTGAAATTAGCTAAAAAAAAAAATATGATGATTAAGTTTTTTTTTTGTTTTGTTTTGGTTTACATAAAAATTATTTTTGTCTTTATAAACTCCATCCAGTATGGATGGAAGTACCATCAGTGATGATTAGTGTACCATCAGTGATGATTAGTGTGCCATCAGTGATGATTAGTGTACCATCAGTGATGATTAGTGTACCATCAGTGATGATTAGTGTACCATCAGTGATGATTAGTGTACCATCAGTGATGATTAGTGTACCATCAGTGATGATTAGTGTACCATCAGTGATGATTAGTTTAAGGTAGCGCCTCTCTACACACTGCTTGATAGATCCATCCACACCTCTCTCCTCTCCATGCTTCCCTCCTCCTCCTCCTCCTCCTCTTCCTCCCCCTCCCCCTCCCCTTCCTCCTTTTATTACTACTACTACGATTACTACTAATAATATTAATACAATTGCTATTATTGCAACTACTACAATTACTATTTCAATTATTACTACTATTACTACTTCTATTTTACTACTGTTAATTTTACTAATAAAACTACTACAACGACTACATCATTTATAACTACTTTATCCATCAGTACTACTACTACTACCACTACACCTACTACAGTTACTTCTACTACTACTAACAATAATCATAATTCTTCAGCTATCAACTCTACAACTTCCCCAAACCAACAACATCAACTGCTACTCTGCCTCCCGTCATTACAAATGCTCCTATTTACCTCCCATTCCAATCACCATCACCCCCAACCACAATCACCATCACCCCCAACCACAATCACCATCACCCCCAACCACAATCACCATCACCCCCAACCACAATCACCATCACCCTCTCCTGCTCCTCCTCCTCCTCTCTTGCTCTGCCAATGGTGCCTTTATCTAAGATGTGGCGTGTTCTCTGCCCCGGCCCTACAGCAGTATGGGGGAAGCCAGCTACCCGCAGATCAGCAGGAATCCAATCCTTTGTTGTCCATCTCTGAGGTAACGGACACCTTACTCAACCACCACGACTAGACCAGGTGGTCTCCTGTCTCAAGGTAATGATGAAGAGTTTCCCCTTTTTTTCTATCTCTGTCTCTCTATGTCTCTGTCTGTCTGTCTGTCTCTCTCTCTCTCTCTTACTCACTCTCTCTCTCTGTCTTCTCAAGTAAGGTGTTCCTGCGCTGGAGGATGTATGATTATCGACATTATAAATTAGAACATACGTTGCTCTGAGCTTCCAATCATTGTAGTATTTTAGTTAATTCTAGATCTAAGACTCCTGCACTCTCACGTCTGTCATTACTCCTGCTGCTGCTGCTGCTGCTGCTGCTACTGCTCCTGCTTGAGCACCTAAATGCAATCATTTGGCTAGAGAGACAACGCACTCATTTTATTCAATAGCTTTAGAATGAAGAAAATGTTCTGACTTATTCAAATAACTTTCACATTTGTATATATATATATTTAATTAATAAACGCTCTTGGCTTTTTCAAGTGAATAAAAACACTTGTAGTTTTTCATATGTAACTGAATTAGTACAAAGACAGTGCCGTGACTGGAACAATACACAACTAACCCGTACATAGCGGGTTAGTTGTGTATAAAATACGGGTTATTTTGTATAATTGAATTCATGATGAGTTGTTAATTCTGGTGATTACTATTAAGGATTAGGTTATTAGGCTGCAGTTTTTCTCATGAGAAATATTTTATTACAGGGGGAAGGAGGAGGAAGCTCTCTGTGGGAGCCCAGAAGTGACCTCTGACCAGCCACTCCTCGCCCAGTCATGAGGTCAGCTTGTGACCCGGTGCCTCCAGAGTCAGGGCATTGGGTCACCGCCACCACCATCCATGAGCCAAGAGCTGCAGGTGATGGAGTCTCCACAACAGTCCACGACTCAAGATTTCCAGGTTATGGAGTCACCGCAGGCGCAGTCCATGACGCAAGACTTTCACGTCATGGAATCTCCTCAGCCTCAGTCCGTGACTCAAGATCGCCAGACTGGGATCATGCAGTCACCCCAGCAACAGTCCGCGGCGCAAGATTTTCACGTCATGGAATCGCCTCAGCCTCAGTCCATGACACAGGACTTCCAGGTGATGGAATCGCCACATGGGCAGTCCATGACTCAAGATCGCCAGACGCAGATCATGCAGTCACCTCAACCACAATCCATGACACAGGACTTCCAAGTCATGGAATCGCCACAACCACAGTCCATGACTCAAGACTTTCAGATAATGAAGCCACCACAAGAACGACAGTCCACGACTCGAGATCTCCAAACCCAGACCATGGAGTCACCTCCCCCACCACAACCCATGAGTCATCACAGCCCATGAGCTCTTACAGCCCATGAGCCATCACAACCCTTCAACTCAAAATACAAATATACGACTCCATTGCAACACCAACGAAGCACATTTACAAAAGCTTCCATTTAATAAACCTAACTTTAGTTCCTTACTCGCCACGGCTGGAAGTGATCTAAGTCAACTCCAACTGCAGTGGGGCCATTGGAATTGAAATTGAATAGCTAGCGCTACTGGAGGCAAGCAAGACGAACTACAGGAAGTCAAAGTTAAGTGAGACAACTGGACGATAAGCAGAACTTGTGGAAGGGAAGGAGGACCAAGGGAAATCAAGAGTTTCTATTGAAACTGGAATGTGGCTGTTGGATTTCAAGATGCTGAAGACCAGGAGGACGCAATCTGGGGTCAACTAAGGATGCTGAAAAGTAGAGACACGTCGGTAGGAAATAACTCCACTATCCATGCTGCCACTGGATACCTGGAGCCTACCTCTCTCACCTCTACCATGCCTCCACCACGCCTCCGCCACACCTCCACCACAGCTGATAAACCACTGTGAAGAACCTTTTGTAATAGCCTCAGACCCCCCTCACACATTTATATAGTGGTGTGTGTGCAGGTTCGAAACTCTGGTCTGAAATGTGGTGGATATGGCCGGTGAGACAATGGGTAGGAGTGTTGCATGTGAGGATTCATCAGTTGTGAAAACGAATTTGAAAGAAGCAAATTTGACTTCACAGACACACAAAAAAAAACATTCCTTATGGGTGATCCTGTTTTTTTTCCACAGGGTGACCTATTTTCCACAAGGTGACCTGTTTTCCACAGGGTGACCTATTTTCCACAGGGTGACCTTTATCTCCTAAGTTGCTTGTATTGGTCCTGTGAATAATAATATTAATACAAAATAAACTGTCCTTTAAAAGGCATCTGAAAATATGTGAACCAAACTCTTGTAAGATTTAAAAAGAAAGCGGTGATATTTGATAAGCTAAAAACTAAAGGGTAAATAAACTTTTACGAAAACGTAGTGACAACTTGGCGATCATCAGTGAGGACTAAGTGAGGAATCAGTGAAGATTCAGCGAGTATGAGTGGGGACTCAGCAAATACCAGCTAGCGCTGAGCGAGTAGTTGCTACTGGTACTTAGCGAGTGCTCAGCAGATTCTCGGGGAATATTCAGTGAGAATTCGGTGAGGGCTTAGCAAGTCAGCAGCTTGTGTTGTGACGCGTGCTGACGTTGTCCGATACATCGAAACACAACATTGCGTGCTTCTTAGAATGCCCTTTGGACTGAAGACTGCACCAAGTAGTGGCAACGGTCGCTGTGAGGGAGTGTTATCTAGTGTGTGTGAGTGAAAGAGCTCGTGATTGTCTCAGAGTGAAAGAGGGAAGTAAGCGATTAAGCGAGCAAGAGGGTAAGGGAAAAATGAGTCTTAATCAAAGTGAACTGAGAGATCATATTTTTCCTCGCCAAATTTTATAAAATCAAATTAGCATTCACGATAATGCAATTAATAATAAAGAGAAAATAAAGAGAAAAAAACGACAAATTACATGAAAGAAAATGGTTATTTATTAAAGGAAACGTAAATATAAATAAAGGAGGGTTTAGATTTATAGGCAGAGGGGAATAAAGAAATTTTTGGAATCTTGCAAATGTTATGATGAAATTGTTCTAATATAATGAATTAAGAGAATGCATAGCAGTGGTGGCGCCAAGGGGAGCCAAAGGGGGGCTTTACCCCCTATAATCTCCATTAGCCCATCTAAAGCGACCCAAGATAAATAAAAATAATAATAATAATAACAGAAATTCTGGAGCCACCTCTGTGTTTAGTGTATGAGTGTAAGGCTGGAGGAGTGTATGAAGTATACTTGGTGTAAGGAGAGTGTATGGAGTATACTTGGTGTTAGGAGAATGTATGGAGTATACTTGGTGTAAGGAGAGTGTATTGAGTATACTTGGTGTATGGAGAGTGTATGGAGTATACTTGGTGTAAGGAGAGTGTATTGAGTATACTTGGTGTATGGAGAGTGTATGGAGTATACTTGGTGTTAGGAGAATGTATGTAGTATACTTGGTGTAAGGAGAGTGTATTGAGTATACTTGGTGCATGGAGAGTGTATGGAGTATACTTGGTGTAAGGAGAGTGTATGAAGTATATTTAGTGTAAGGAGAGTGTATGGAGTATACTCGGTGTATGGAGAGTGTATAAAGTATACTTGGTGTAAGGAGAGTGTATGGAATATACTTGGTGTATGGAGAGTGTATGGAGTATACTTGGTGTAAGGAGAGTGTATGGAATATACTTGGTGTATGGAGAGTGTATGGAGTATACTTGGTGTAAGGAGAGTGTATGGAGTATACTTGGTGTATGGAGAGTGTATGGAGTATACTTGGTGTAAGGAGAGTGTATGGAGTATACTTGGTGTATGGAGAGTGTATGGAGTATACTTGGTGTATGGAGAGTGTATGGAGTATACTTGGTGTAAGGAGAGTGTATGGAGTATACTTGGTGTATGGAGAGTGTATGGAGTATACTTTCTGTAAGGAGAGTGTATGGAGTATACTTGGTGTATGGAGAGTGTATGGAATATACTTGGTGTAAGGAGAGTGTATGGAGTATACTTGGTGTATGGAGAGTGTATGGAGTATACTTGGTGTAAGGAGAGTGTACGGAGTATACTTGGTGTAAGGAGAGTGTATGGAGTATACTTGGTGTATGGAGAGTGTATGGATATACTTGGTGTAAGGAGAGTGTATGGAGTATACTTGGTGATGGAACGTGTATTTGGAGTATACTTGTGTAGGAGAGTGAGGGTATACTTGGTGTAAGGAGAGTGTATGGAGTATACTTGGTGTATGGAGAGTGTATGGAGTATACTTTCTGTAGGAGAGTGTATGGAGTATACTTGGTGTATGGAAGTGTATGGAATATACTTGGTGTAAGGAGAGTGTATGGAGTATACTTGGTGTAGGAGAGTGTATGGGTATACTTGGTGTAAGGAGAGTGACTGAGTTATGTGGTGTAGGAGATTATTACTTGGTGTAGGAGAGTGTATGGAGTATACTTGGTGTATGAGAGTGTATGGAGTATACTTGGTGTAAGGAGAGTGTACGGAGTATACTTGGTGTAAGGAGAGTGTACGGAGTATACTTGGTGTATGGAGTGTATGTAATACACAGTTCTGCCAAAACACCCTTTCTTGGGGAAGTGTTCTTGTTCCAATGAATGGGAGCTACCCCTTCCCGCACCCTCCGAGTACCTGCCATTTCCCCAGGCGTTCTATGGCCCTTACGGGTCTAGCTCATCCCCGTGAGAAACGTGTAAAAAAAATAATCTTTGTCACAACACAAGCTGCCGCCAGCAGTGGCTCGACTCTACGTTACCTGCAGAGAAAGAAAACGTTCATATACGACGTTTCGCTCAAAGTAGAGCTTGGTGAGACTTTGGACAGCGTGAAACGTTTTCGCTCCCCAAAGAGAGCAACACAACGCTACAGACTACGTATTGATCTAGTCAAAGGGTTAAGTATATATTAAAGAAGTGTCCTGGACGACGAGGGAAACACTCCCAGGTGGAGAAACGTCGAAGGTAGCACCACTTAACACTGTCAGAACCTGCAGTAAAAAAGAGTGAATTAAAGATAGTTGAAATATTAGATAAAGTGATAAAAAGAGAAACAATAAACTGATTTAAAAAAAAACACAAGAAAACACGTCCATAACAAGAGGTTTGAAAGCCTGTGCGTTTACACTACATATATATATATATATATATATATATATATATATATATATATATATATATATATATATATATTGTGCCGAATAGGTAAAATTGGTCAATTAGCAAGAACTCATTTAAAATTAAGTCCTTTCTAAAATTTTCTCTTATACGTTTAAAGATATATTTTTTTCATTTATGTTAATGTAAAAATTTATAATTTTGTACCAAAATAACTTTAGAAAACTCACCTAACCTTAATCCAACTAAATATATTTTAGATAAGTTTACAGTAATTTAATAATAAACAAAATGAAATATATTTTTTTTCGTTAGGTTCAGAATGATTTTTTGAGAAATTATTGCATACACAAATTTTCACTTGCCTAATTCGGCAGAAGAGCGTTGCTATTTAAGTCAAAATCGCAAGTTTTATCTAATCGGCCCGACATTATATAATATATATATATATATATATATATATATATATATATATATATATATATATATATATATATATATATATATAATTTCTATATATATGGTGAGTTTTTCCATCCAATTAGCTTTTTTATGAAGCAAATTAAGAATCATGAGTAATGAAATCACGTAGTCAGGTTACAGCATGATGGTCGATGTACACTGTACATCTTACGTGTACCTTGTACCTGTACAGCGTGTGGAAGTCTTTTTGTGTGTGGAGAAAGTACGGTGTCGATCCTCGAGTGTCCGGAGATGCCTTGGCCCACAGGCATTCGAAAAATAAAAATGCTTTGGACCTGAGGCATTCGGAAAAATATAAATGCCTTGGAGGTCGAATACAGGGAACTGATGTTGATGCCTGTGTTATTTATATTCGTGAACTATTCATTAAATAATAAACACTGACAAATTCCATCTTAATTATCTTTTTTATTTTTGTTTTGGGTCCTAGATTTTCGACAGACACAGACACACACATACACACACACAAACACACTTATGCCCACCTCTAAACACAAAGAGCTAATGTAGTTTATAATGAAACGAATTATTAGTATTACAGGAGGAAAAAACGAGCTATGCCAACAACGCAGTGACCTCTCTGGCACTGGTGCCAGTAGGCGGGGCTAATGATGTCACTAGTTACGTCACTCTTATTGACCTCACAGGCTTCCCTCCCATTGGCTGAGAGCTCCCTTCCACCCCCCAACCCCAAACCCACACTACTGATAGTTGCCAGACGTCTTTACAAAAAAAAATACATGCTAAGACGAACACAGGTACACTCACCTCTATAAGATTTCCAAGGCATTATACCATAATCAAAAAAATTTGTTAGGCCTGAATACTGCGATAGGCAGTGTGTGTGTGTGTGCAAATGTGTGTATGTATGTGCGTGTGTGTGTGTGTATAAAGCCTTACCTTATCTTTCCTAATAATAATAATATTAATAATAATTATAATAATAACTTGTAGAGTGGTCGGCTATTTCTGAAATAGTCGGTCCTGGTGGGACCGACTCTCCTATTTTCTCAGACCGAAATGGTCCCTCTTTGTATTATATTATTTAACGCACATTTTCTTGTTTTCATAGCGAACAGAATACAAATTAGTTTAGAGTTCAGCTCTACTACTACTACTAATAGTAACTAATTTTTATAACTATTTAACATGTGTTGAGCATGTGTTGAACAAGTGTTGAACGTGTGCTGAACATGTGCTGAACATGTGCTGAACATGTAACGAGCATGTGCTGAACATGTGCTGAACATGTACTGAAAATGTGTTGAACATGTATTTGCAGATCAGGTGTTTAAAATATTTGGTATACCATTTTTTGTATCCTAAACACGTACAAAAAACAAGAATTAACTCCCGTTAAGCAAAAGGTTATAACTGTAAATATAAACACGAGGATGAATGAGTTGGGATAATTTTATAGCTCATTACCTGTTTGGCTGATCGGGGTTTCCAAAGGGGGGGGGGACAGAGGGTTTCGGGGGATGGGGGGAGGGGGAAAGGTGAAGAGCCGATATGGATTGGCAAGAGGTTTCTAGGGAGGTAAAGAGCCAATCAGGATTCACGAGAGTTTCCTAGGATAGCTAAGAGCCAATCAGAAATCACAAGAGGTCCCTAAGGTGGCCAAGAGCCAATCAGGACTCACGAGAGTTTCCTAGGATAGCCAAGAGCCAATTAGAAATCACGAGAGGTCCCTAAAGTGGCCAAGAGCCAATCAGACTCACGAGAGTCAGGGCTAGCCATCAGACTACAAGCTAGATAGCCAAGAGCCAATCAGAAATCACGAGAGGTCCCTAAAGTGGCCAAGAGCCAATCAGAAATCACGAGAGGTCCCTAAAGTGGCCAAGAGCCAATCAGGATTCGCGTCCTAAGCTCTTGGGGTTGCCAACAGTAACTTACTGAAGGTTTCTGGAAGTCATTGCTCACGAGGCCTAGTCCCAAACTAGGCCTCGTGACTGCTGGCCTGACCAGCCAGGTTATGACTGCCAGCGGCAACACACCAACATTAACGAAAAAAAAAATTCTACTGAAAATTTTCTACCAAATTTTTTTTGTCCCCCAAAATTAATCAGTTTGTACCAGAAACTATAAACTTGATCAGTTATCATAATAAAAATAATAATAATAATAATAATAATAATAATAATAATAATAATAATAATAACTCTGGTGGAGGTTCGAACCTCAGTCCTCTAAGAGCGAGTGAGATACCAGGTGAGAAATAAAGAGCGGTTCGGGTAATCGTTTGCAGCAAGAATTGGGATTAAGAGCTCTTAATCCAAGGAACTGGAACTTCTATGCTCTTCCTCCCATCTCCCTATATATATATATATATATATATATATATATATATATATATATATATATATATATATATATATATATATATATATATATATATATATACATATATTATTGTAACCACGAACGAGTGGTATTGAATCAATAACAACACTGCGAATAGCCGAAGATTCGAACCCATGTCGTTTTGGCCCGCCTCGTGGTGAGCGAAGATCACATGACGCTCTAACCCACTGGACCACACAATCCTACAAGAATCAAGTCCCCAGCAGAGCTAGGTGTTTTACCTTGATCCGAGGACATACAGTGGTGTGGGTGCCTCTGAGCTAATTTCATTCACGGGTGCTTGATTCTTGTAGGATTTTGTGGTCCAGCGGGTTAGAGCGTCATGTGATTTTCGCTCACCATGAGACAGGCCAAAACGACATGGGTTCGAATCCTCGGCTAGTCGCAGTGTTGTTTTATATATATATGTGTGTGTGTGTGTGTGTGTGTGTGTGTGTGTGTGTGTGTGTGTGTGTGTGTGTGTGTGTGTGTGTGTGTGTGTGTGTGTGTGTGTGTGTGTGTGTATGTGTGTATAGTTCTGAGAGCTTTCAATAAAAACACTTTTGAAAATGTTCAATCACTAATTATAATTGAAAATATTATAAATGCTAGAATGTTATATTTATTACTTTTATTGGTTATTATTATATTATTGATTATTCTTGCTTTATTTTGTTAGTGGTTTTTATAAAAATATGAGACCAGCAAAATCAGGATCTTTCGTGAGAGAGATTGGATCAGGGTCTCTCCCGAGAGGAATTGGATCAGAATCTCTCAAGAGAGGAATTGGATCAGAATCTCTCGTGAGAGGAATTAGATAAGGATCTCTCCTGAGTCGTACTGAATTAGGATCACATGTGATTCTGAATGGCTCTGAATCTCTCTAGGTTGGTCTGTATTTTAAGTCGGCTCTGACCTGTGAAAAGTGACCCCTGACCTGTAATCTTTGACCTGTGACCTTGCTAGTGTGGGTAATTAACAGGAAGGGAATTAACGAATAGGGTCGAGTGAGGTAGAGGATTTTTTCCTCCTTATGCAGCTGTGACCCAAGGGTGAAAATTGTGCCCACAAAGTGCGTCAAGTAGGCATATCTTTTCATAAATTGTCACCAAAAACACACACAAATTAAATATATATATATATATATATATATATATATATATATATATATATATATATATATATATATATATATATATATATATATATATATATATATATATATATATATTGAATATTTTGGGTATAGAAAATTTTATGTGTAGACGAAAATAAATTGTTTTTTTCGTGCCTCTCTGAGGAGCTGCTAGTTCCTAACAATTTTGAGAAGTGATTTTTGGTCTTTTTCTCCAGTTCGTCAAGAAGAGAATTTTTTGATACCAAGGTTGTTGTTTTTTTGCACACACACATACAGCTGGTGGACGTCTTTTATTTGGTCTCTCCTCTGCTGAAGGGCTCTTGATCTAAGGAACTGGAGCTACCCTTCCTCTTCCTCGAATCAAACCGGATTATCTCCCCATCCTCTCTCCCCCCCCAGACACTGTTGATCTAAAGTGAGTCGAAATCTCCCACTGGTATCATTATCACCCATACACCCGTATGGGTCATATACAAAGCTCAGCCAAGTGTATTATTTCTGACAATTTCTGACAGAGTGACGGCAATTGGAGTGTCGACAGGTTTAATGACCCATTGACCTGATCTATGTGACCCACATTAAGTGAATTTTCTCATGGGCAGACAAATTGACAGCAGCACTATGCTTTGTTTGATCCCTACGAGTAAAGGGCTTCTCCTTGAATATATATATATATATATCTGTGGATAACCTTGAGTGCCGGCGAGTCGAATCCAGCCTCTCAAGACTAAGGCCTCCATGTTACTCTGCGGCAGACCACTGCTAGGGACTGTTACTTCTTGAAGTCTTCCTCCACTGCATAGGATTCCTCGTAGGTCCTCCTCCAGTGCATGGAATTCCTCACAGGTCCTCCAGTGCATGGGATTTCTCAAAGTCTTCCTCCATTGCATAAGATTCCTAGAGGTACTCTCTCAGTGCATGGGATTCCTCGTAGGTACACTGGGGGATCCAGACTCCCTCTCAAGTCATGTAGCCGAAAACAGCTGGGGGTTCCAGGCTCCTCCATCACACAACTGCGGCCTTCACCGAGGAGCCCATGCAGAGTCGAACACCTTATCTGTGGTCACTACAAGTGCCGGAAAGTGTTCGGATTGCCTAGAGCAGCGTCGAAGTCGAAGACAAGTTCGAGACGCACAGAGGGAAGACAGACACCTGAGAGGCAGAGTCTGGGCAGGCGGAGGAGGCGGCCGAGAGACAAGGCTTTGAGACACACAGAAAGGAGAAGCAGGGAGGTGAGAGGAAGGAAGAGACAGGGAGGAGAGTTAGAGATAAACAAACGACCGTCCACCAGCACAATCAGTTTGATCCCGTCCCTCGGCCAGTCATACGGGCAGGAGAATGCACAAAACACCCCCTCTCTGTATATAACTCTACATGACGTGTTTGCTAGCAGGAGCCGATTTATATATATATATATATATATATATATATATATAATATACATATATACATATATACAACCAGACTATGTATAAATATATTTGACCTTTTTAGCAGTGATAAGCTCAGAAATATTACCTCATTGAATATGTAGCCAGTGTTGGAGGGGAAGGAGGGGCCAATGTTGGTCCTCTCGGCCCACTCCATACCGGGTTTAATTATATTTTACCCCAATTTTGACCGTTCCTGTACATAACAATAATTAAACTGTGATTCTGACTAATTTTGTTTTAGTTTACAACGTCCTCATGTTATATATATATATATATATATATATATATATATATATATATATATATATATATATATATATATATATATATATATATATAAAGCAAGAAAACCACTATGAAAAATAGAAGAATTCCAAGCGCTTTCGTGACTACTCACATTATCACGAAAAGCTTGGAATTCTTCTATTTTTCATAGTGGTTTTCTTGCATATTTTGATATCACCTGTTTACTGTGATCTTTTTGCATATATATATATATATATATATATATATATATATATATATATATATATATATATATATATATAAAACCAACTGAAGTCTTTCATGGGCAAATTATTTTATATTTACAAAGTAAATAAAAAAATATCATTTACCTCCCTTGGAGTTTGTCTCACATTAAAAACAAACTTAAAAATCCACGTGAAAATTACACACGAGTACAGAACGCAAGAGAGAAGAAGAAAAAAATTGTAGTCAAAAGAAATGTAAATTTATTATTCTTAATGTCTTTCGAAGTTGCGTGAAAATATGCAAAATGTGTTGAACATACTCTCACACCAGACTCATTAATGCAACCAGTTTGTTAGACTTTGCTGTGAGTTTCTTAACTTTTTACTTGTTGATATTATTGTTATGGAGAGTATTTATTATTATCATAATTGTTATTGTATTAATTTATTATTATTATTAGTTAGTAGTAGTAGTAGATTAGTAGTAATAGAAAAGTAGTAGTAGAAAAAGTAGTAATAGAATAGTATGTAGAGTAATAGTAGCAGCAGTAATAGTAGTATGGGTAGTAGTAGTACATAAATCCGCCTCCCCTTCCCCCTCCCTCCGTCTCTCACCATCACCCCTTACCTTCCCTCCCTCTCCCATACCCCCTTCTCGTCAAGGTCCTCCCCATTGGGCCTCCCATTAGAGCTCCCTCCCCCATTAGAGCTCCTCCCTCCCCTCCCATGCCCTGGCAAGTTCCCTCAGCTCCCCCCTAGCACAATGCGTGAGAGGGGCCGGGTGATCAGAACTGAGTAGTATTCCATTAAAAAACAATCCATCTTTTGCAAATAGACGGTTGGATCCTTCAGCCTTCAGGAGTTCCTACAGTCCTTGGGATCCCACACTCCCAGGACCTTGTGGTCCCACTATTTGTGGTCCCAGTCCCTGTGGGATCGATCACATATATATATATATATATATATAATATTAGACTAATATAAACGGACGATGAAAATAAAGTTTAAAATAGCGGTAGTAATGCGAATGGAAAATGGAAAGTTAACAATAACAAGAATAAACGTAATATGGTAGAATTATGGACTAGTGAAAAGAGAACAAAAATAAAGTGAGCTACGTAAAAAAAATATATATATATTAGCTTAGGAAAACGAAATACCCAAAACATGATGAAATTAACAGTGAAAAGACAAGAAATAAATCACAGGAAAATGTTCAAGACTCAGCAACTCAAGTCCGACATGTCAAGAACAACAGCTGTTCCCAGCTGGTGCGGGTGGTAACAACAGCTGCTGTAACCAGTGGTCAGTTAATAAGTGGCACACAGGGTGTTAGTTACCCAGGGTGTTAGTTACCATTTTGTCCTAGGCACATGTCGATTAGACACTAGGCCTGTTGTATGTATGTGTGTGTGTGTGTAACGAAACACTTCGAAATGTTTCGGCCCCGCCGGGAATTGAACCCGGGCCCTCCTGGCGTGAAGCAAGAGCTCTAGCCACCATGCCATCGGGGCGTGTGTGTATATACCTAGCGGTGTATGTCTCTCACTGTATACACACACAAAGTATACTTTAATCAGTATTTTAGGTATTAAAGTATCCTTGACTGGCGGTGAATAGGCCCTTTCTAAATTATATCTATTGTTATATCTAGGGATTATACGACGTATCGGTAGCTTCAGTTCCATGGATCAAGAGCATTTGACGATGAGCGTCATTAACCACACCGTCTTGTACTTCCTGGACCTCGGACCTGACCTTTCATGATCTGACCTTTGACCCCGAGGGAATGTGACCTCACCTATACAATGACCTGCCTCTCGCCATTGTTGACCAGAAGTGTTAAACAAATATCCTTAATTTGATTGTAACAGAGGGGAAAATAAACTTTAAATATCCTAACGTACTCCCGTTAGCCCTTTTGAGGCCTAGTTCCTAGGCCTTTTGTGTATCCATATGTTCTTGCTCTACCATCCACAGGATGGATATGGTCTTGGTCTACCATCCACAGGATGGATATGGTCTTGCTCTACCATCCACAGGATGGATATGTACAAAGTCTACCATTCCACAGGATGATAAATCTGGTCCCACCTCCCAGGAGTTATAAGGCTTGTTCACCACAGGATGGATATGGAGTACAAAGTAAACTAGCCACTTCCGCGACAAACTCTTAAAAAAATCTGGTCCTGAAAAATTCCTCTCTGAAGTTATACCAGGCTATGTTGCACAAGGAGTGTTACGTAAACATTTACTAAAGATCTGTAAACATTTGTAAACATTTTTAAGCGTTTGTATACATTTTCGTGCATTAGAACCCTCACATGAAACCAAGCTATGGAGACATCAGTGAACATAATTCAATTAATTTCCTTAGTTTCTGTCTTAATGCGGGTTATCATTGAGCTTTGATAAGTGTTCATTACACCCAAGGAGCTATATCTCAACGTCAGAAGATTGAGATGAAATGGAGGAGGTGACTGGGCTGGCCTCCAGTACGTTAGGCTTCTAAGAAGGTTTCCAGGAGTTGTTCTTGTGTGATGCTTGAGGATGCGAGAGTCTTGAAGGAAGGGAATAACGTGGCGACAGTAAGATGATTATCTCCCGTCCCACCACCACTACTACCACCATTTCCACTACCACTATAACTATCACACTTCTACCATCCTCCACTATTACAACTACCACCATTTCCAATACCATTGCAATTATCACCTCTTCTACCACTACCACCACCAGTACAATCAGTACAATTGACACCATCTCCATTACCACTATAACTATCACCACTTCTACTATCACCACCACCCCCACTACTACTACTACAACCCACTAAAACACTCGCCACCCCCACGGCAACAACAATCCTGACTACCACCACTATTACAACCACAACAACTTCAACCGCTCTACTACCACCACCACCACAATCATAACAGCCTATAAGAACACTAAAAACAACACCACAACACCTACCACTGCTAAAACCATCACAACTACCACTCCCTCCATCACCATGACCACATCAACCAACCCAGCACAACCCCCACCATCGCCAACCACCCTGAGCAACCCCACACAACCCCCCCCCCATCACCACCACCAAAAAAACAACAGCTATCCACAGAGAATTAGAGTTTAGATAACAGTGCCAGTAATGCTTCACCTTTTCTGACAGGATCCAGCGTATCAGTTTAAGAATGAACCAACATTTACGTTGTTAAGGTAACGCACGCTCACGCAAGCTGAGAGAGAGAGAGAGAGAGAGAGAGAGAGAGAGAGAGAGAGAGAGAGAGAGAGAGAGAGAGAGAGAGGTGAGATTTTGCTTTCATTTTTTTTTCATTTCCGTCCAAATCAACGTTATTAAAGTCTCCCCCTTTGCCTTCCTTTATTTGACAACGAGAAGACAGGTGTTACACCGCAAGACGGACAGTCACCCTTCTTAAGGACATCAATCCATCAGCTTTCATTCATGCTGCGACTGACTCACGTTAGGAACACCTCACAAAATATTTTTTTATTATTATTTAGCAAAATTGGTAACAACAGCATCATACGGCTACGTTATTCTATATGAGAATTACACAGTGGGAACTAAAGCCAGCTGTGTTCCACTGTCATACACCATCACACAGGATGGTGTTTCACTGTCATATTCCATAATACAGGATGGGTTACATAGTGTTCAAATGTGATAGCCTGAGCTGGGGACCTCAGCAATGTCACCTTGAACTGGCAGACTTTAGCAGGGTCATGAGAATATCGTCAAGTATTCCATTTAAGATTCAACAGCCACGACAGCTTCAAAGGTCTCCTTCCAGCAGAGCTGTTGTTGCTATCTCTTAAGAGAAACCACGTACACTGAGCATATGAAAGCTCTGGCTCACTACTGACTCCAGTCTCACCTTGTTCTTTGTAATACATTCGTTAAGCATTTAATAAAGTACCGTCCTTAAAATAATAAATTACCTAAATAAAGATGTTGCCAAGGGAAAGGCTCTTAAATGAGCTGAGTTAGATTAACAGTTGTTAAGCTGCAATATGAGTTAGGTTAACAGCTATTAAGTTGCAATATGAGTTAAGTTAACATCTCTTTATCTGCAATATGAGTTAGGTTAACAGCTTTTAACTTGCAATATGAGTTAGGTTAACATCTCTTTATCTGCAATATGACTTAGGTTAACAGCTATTAAGTTGCAATATGAGTTAGGTTAACATCTCTTTATCTGCAATATGACTTAGGTTAACAGCTATTAACTTGCAATATGAGTTAGGTTAACAGCTTTTAACTTGCAATATGAGTTAGGTTAACAGCTACTAGCTTACTAAATCAACGCAGACTCAAAAAAATCTCATATAGAACCCTCGAGGGAAGCAAATTTATAATGAGTAGTATGTTTTACCCCCTAGCGACATCCAAAGCATTGGAGCCTCGAGGCTGAAGAGCCCTACGTTATACGCCAATAACCCACGCATAGAGAGAGGAGCTTACGACGACGTTTCGGTCCAAGTCGGACCGAAACGTCGTCGTAAACTCCTCTCTCTCCTATGCGCGGGTTATTTGTGTATTGTTCCAGTCATGTTTGTTGTTTCTTTTTATCACTAAGCTAGCCTACCTATCAGCTGTACATAAAACAGTTTTTCATATCCCTATTTTAGGGATTAAAGTATCCTTGTGTGGTGGTGAACAGGTGACATGCAGCCCTATTTACCCTCTATGAGTAGTCGATAGGCTTTAAGCACATCCCTATAGCATTTGCTCCACGAAATAATGGAGAGATAGGGATGTGCTGCTAGTGTGGTATAGACTAACCCTCTCTAAAAAAAATTGCTGATATGACTTTTGTCGTAACTTATTGTTTTTATTTATATATGAAAGTGAGTTCAAGCGAGTGGGAAGCAGTCCCTCCCAAGTCCAGAACTACACTGCTGCACATTTTACCATTCACCTCCTCGCTCCCCTTGGGAAGGAGTTAGTCTTCTCTGATTCGTTACTGGAGAGTGACGTAAAGTTCCCCCATTGGCCAGAGATAATGTCACCAATTTCAAGAGTCCTGATTGGGCTTTTAAATATTCAGCCTTATTTTTAAACTTTATACTTAGTAATTCGCAAATGGGCGAAATTATTGACAAACATTAATTCTCACAGTTCACAGCAGGATTCGAACCTGCGCCCTCTGCATCGCCTGCATGCCATTATTCCCTGGCGCTTTCATCCACGATATCAGGGTTTAAGTAAACTCCAAGTGCATATATACCGAGATGTATATACAGTGCTGCTTACAGTAGCATGCACGCCAAGAAAAATATATACTCAGAATTACAAAATGAACTACTCTCAGTTGTTTTATAAAATCTAATGCCTATTATTTACAAGAGTATCACAAGGTTGAATATCCCTCATACACCACCAGTCAAGGATACTTGAAATTTTAAAACAAGAATTACAGCAAAGTAAAGGTATATATATATATATATACCTTTATATAGGAATTATTAGGAATATAATTATTTTATCAAGCATAAAAGAAGACAATTAGCAAGAGAATCAGTGTGTACAACACCATATAATCTCTCAGCCATAAAAGTCATCACAAGGACGCCTTCCAGAAAACATCTCCGGGTGCGCTATAAAAACTGCGATGCATAATGTAAGTAATTTCAACGTTGCCGCCAGGGCCTCTGGGTAATTATACACGTCGTCTAACTGAGTGTCATTCAGAGATGCTGGGCACGTCAGTCATAGTGTGTGTGTTGGGTGGGGGGTTAGAAAGGGGTTCGACTCACAACCGAGGGGTCCCTGGTTCAATGCAGGGAGGGGCCGAGATGTCTGATAGAGTCAGCTTGCATTTGCTATCCATGTTCTCCCTGCAGTAGGGACCTCAGGTATAAACCGATTCTTGTGAGTCGCATCCTGGTAACGAGGCTAAAAACCCCTTCTGAAAACCATAGTGATTGTGTAATTGGCTACCAAGGCTAACCTCCCGAGGTCAATAACCAGAATAAAGTCTCTGTACACTCACTATAAGTTACTTTACATCGTTATACTTTATATTAAAGCTACCGAAAGTCATTCACTATTACCATCAGAGGTACAGTGTGTGACTGCAGTAACATGTAAGGAATTCCCATTGTTAAATAATTACAGTCAGCTAATTATTCAATCACCGCAGATTACGCAGCTCTCAGCCACAACTCTTACCCGAGCATTGTCAATACTTGGTAAACATTAGTCAGTCAGGTATCATTCCCAATAGGTCTTAGTGACCATCTTATCACTCACTGCACCAGGATAATCATTAGATTATCATACTAGATGATCTCATATGATAATCTAATGATTATTAGATTATCATATGAGATCATCTAGAAACAGTAAAAACACTCATAATAATAATAATAATAATAATAATAATAATAATAATAATAATAATAATAATAATAATAATAATAATAATAATTTGTAGTACCCACAGCATGTGGCCAGGTTTTAAACACCTTCTACTTCATAAGATATAATAAATGGCTTTATAGTAGGCTGTTGATTCCTGGCAATAGGTCGCCTGATCACATCAAAGCTAAAGTTAGCACAAATCAGCTTAAGCTACAGAGTAAGCTTATTTAGCTACAGGTGTACATAAGTACAATTATCATACGTAGTTCAACATATGTGCAACTTACCTAGGATAACCAACCCCCACCCCCCAAAAAAAAAAAAAAAAAAAAAAAGACAGAAGGTGGCAGGTGATTTCTTGTATTGGGAACAAATTTAATCTAATATTCCTTTGCTTTTCTTGTTATTGTAACTGATAATTCGTTGCAAAACTCGTGTAAATAACTTTCCTGTAATTTATCTACGTATTTCACAGGTAAGATTTGTCATGAAACATGACAAGTGTTTCCTGACGCAGGGTCACATGATGACCCACAGCTGGAGCTTTTGGTCATCTGATCGAAGCCTTCCACTGGCTTACCTCTCCATCCATATTAAAATTATCGTGATAATTGTACGCATTTCACATTGCTTTTCGTTGTTTAATAATCGTTATAACTGATGATGTATTACTGTCCTGCAGCTCGATTGCTGGTGCACTCAGCTCACACACTAAGATCCGTGGTTCGATACTTGGTACAGGTGGAAGCATTAGGACGTGTTTCCTTAAGACACCTGTTGTCAGTGTTCAACTAGCAGTAAAATAGATACCTGGCTGTTAGTTGAGTGGTTTGGGTCGCATCCTGGGGACAAAATTGACCTAATTTCCCTTAAATGCTCTGCATAACAAGGGGCTTTCTACATAGTAGTATATCATTGATGTGAGCTATGGTCTGTATAAGTTGTATCTTGTACTTGTAGAAATAAAGATTATTATTTAAATTATTGTATCTAATGGTTATGTGACACAAGGACTAAGTATGTTTATTCAGGTACAGGTACGCGTAAATACAGTTACATAAATTATCATAAATAGTAACATATGTGTAGATTACTTAGGATAACCCCAGAAAAGTCAAAAGGACTTATATCGATTGGAGTCCTTGGAGTGGAAATAAGCCAGTGTCTTTAACTTGACTGGGTTATCCCAGTAATATACACAGACGTTGCTACTTAAGAACTGTAAAATATAAACCTGTGTATTGAACTGATTGCCTTCTTGCTTGCTTGCTTGCTTCCTTGCTTGCCTATTTACCAAGTACAGAATCCCCAGAGGATAGTTATAGCTAAGTCAGCCATGAATTCATTTTCTGTGAACAATTTCTTTGTACGAGAGAAAACCAGAAACTCTCTCTTTCTAAGGATAACTGCAATATTTTTAATAATGCAGTAGTTAGTTTTTTTTTTTTTTTGATATCTTTATTATGCACCCCATACCCATCCTGTGGGCGGTAGTCAAAAGATTACAGAGGTACATAATGGGTCCAGGGACTGGACCTCAAAGTTTGATAGCTGAGCAAGTTACAAAGGTAATGAACTCAGATGGTCACAATCATGACAAGTTACAAAGGTATTTGCAGATTACAGAGGTATATATAGAGTCCAGAAACTGGGCCCCAAAGTTTTGATAGCTGAACAAGGTACAATGGTAATTAATTCACTAGTTACAAGGTAATGAATCATGTAAGTAAATTTACTTACGTCTGTACATGGTTGCACTCGTAACAGTGAATATTGTATTTTCTTTACAAGGGATGCTTCACGTGTTTATATTTTTGTGATAATGAAGGATGAATTAGAAGTAATCAATATGTGTTAAGCAAGGCGACACATACGGGTCACTCTCCTTAAGTTAGTCGCTTAATTAGATTTAAAGTCTACACGAGGGTTATTAATTAAGTCTACATGTCATTTGTTTACCACCAGACAAGAATACATTAAGGAATAAATGAGGGATTAAAGCAAACTCTCAGCGTATATTCACTGAGACATACACCTCTTGGTGTATATGTGTGTGTGTGTCTGTGTGTGTGTGTACTCACCTAGTTGTGGTTGCAGGGGTCGATTCATAGCTCCTGGCCGCGCCTCTTCACTGGCCGCTACTGGGTCACTCTCCCTGCGCCATGAGCTTTATCATACCTCTTCTTAAAACTATGTGTGTGTGTGTTACTCATCTAATTGTGGTTGCAGGGTTCGATTCAAAGCTTCTGGCTGTGTACTCACCTATATGTGGTTGCAGAGATCAAATCACAGCTCCTTGCCCCGAGTGTGTGTGTGTTAGTTAGTTAGTTACCATTTTGTCCTAGGCACATGTCGATTAGACACTAGGCCTGTTGTATGTGTGTGTGTGTGTGTGTGTGTGTGTGTGTAAGGAAACACTTCGAAATGTTTCGGCCCCGCCGGGAATTGAACCCGGGCCCTCCGTGAGTGAAGCAAGAGCGCTAGCCACCATGCCATCGGGGCGTGTGTGTGTGTGTGTGTGTGTGTGTGTGTGTGTGTTGTGTGTGTGTGTGTGTGTACTCACCTATTTGTACTCACCTATTTGTGGTTGCAGGGGTCGATTCATAGCTCCTGGCCCCGCCTCTTCACTGATTGCTACTAGGTCCTCTCTCTCCCTGCTCCATGAGCTTTATCAGGGGCTGCAGCCCAGGATTCTCCACCAGCTGAAGGGTTTCAAGGGGCTGCAGCCCAGGGTCTTCCGCCAGATGGAGAGCTTCAGGGGCCGCAAATCAGGGGCCTCCGCCAGCTGGAGAGCTTCAGGAGCTGCAGCTCAGGGTCCTCCGCCAGCTGGAAGGCTTCTGGAGCTGCAGCCCAGAGGCCTCCGACAGCTGGAGTGCCTCCAGAGATTAAGTGAAAAGTGTTGACAGTCATCACTGTAAATTTATAATTATAATATATGATGAACTGTTGTGATTATATTTTTTTATATAAAATATGACTGGGGGTCCTCACAATACCTGTAGCCCAGGGGCCTCACAGTACCTGTAGCCCAGGGGCCTCACAGTACCTGTAGCCCAGGGGCCTTATAGTACCTGTAGCCCAGTGGCCTCGCAGTACCTGTAGCCCAGGGACCTCACAGTACCTGTAGCCCAGGGGCCTCACAGTACCTGTAGCCCAGGGGCCTCACAGTTCCTGTAGCCCAGGGGCCTTATAGTACCTGTAGCCCAGTGGCCTCACAGTACCTGTAGCCCAGGGGCCTCACAGTACCTGTAGCCCAGGGGCCTCACAGTACCTGTAGCCCAGGGGCCTTATAGTACCTGTAGCCCAGTGGCCTCACAGTACCTGTAGCCCAGGGGCCTCACAGTACCTGTAGCCAGGGGCCTCACAGTACCTGTAGCCCAGGGGCCTCACAGTTCCTGTGCCCAGGGGCCTTATAGTACCTGTCAGGGCCACAGTGGCCTCACAGTTCCTGTAGCCCAGGGGCCTCATAGTACCTGTAGCCCAGGGGCCTCACAGTGCCTGTAGCCCAGAGGCCTCACAGTACCTGTACCCCAGGGACCTCACAGTGCCTGTAGCTCAGGGACAATCCATATATTTAAGGGATAACTGCTGCTATATTCGCGTAGATTATTATTAACTAACTAATAATGTATGATTTACGAGACATACAAGTTTCATACACGTTCATACGTGCGTATGAACATGTATGTATTGACAGATGTATGCATCAGCCAGCGGGAACCCCACAGGGTACAAGGATAATCTGCAAACATACAGTGCATGAATTCCTGACTATACGTGGCTCAGGAATGCTACCAAACACAGGCATTTAGCATTACAAAAACTTAGCTCCGGACATGACCCCTGGCGGTGCTTTTGGAAACACACACACACACACACACACACACACACACACACACACACACACACACACACACACACACACACACACACACACACACACACACACTAAAACATTAATAAATAGATGATTTCTAGAGGGGAAATAAAGGAAAAAAAAGAACGAAAACATTTTTTTTCCAAACAAAGACATTCTAACAGACATCATTCGCAACTCCGCATTAAACCCGTGTGGGAGCAGTCATTCAGGGCCAGGAGTCGTGGCCCAATCCCTGACCAGACCAGCTGGAACCCCCCCCCCCCATCCCTGCCTCAGTATTAGTCACGACATCCCCACAATTCACAAATAATTCACGAGAAGTAAAAACAATTATGAACGTAGTTTGTCTGGTTAAAAGTTCCATGACTTCTGGAGGGTCACTAATGAAGGTAAACTTAGTCATTGTATGTAAGCTCTCAGTGTATATACACAGCGATATACACCTCCGATGTATATATACTAACATATATGCAACTCCAGTGTAACACACAAATTATATATATATATATATATATATATATATATATATATATATATATATATATATATATATATATATATATATATATATATATATATCACATTTCTCGGTGCATCTGCACTCAGATATACACTTCCCAGTGTATAGACACTGAGAGATATACACCTCCCGGTGTATATACGGTGAATTATGCACTTTCCTGAGTATATATACAGAAAGAAACGCACCTCTCACTACACACCCACTGAAATATATGCCCTGATATTGAACCCGGGTCCTCTAGTTACGAGCCCCACGCGTCACCACTGAGCTACGGGGGTATTCCGTAATAATCCCCCTCTCCCCACCACCACAATTGCCTGAAATACCAGGACAATGGCAAGGCTGCCAGACATGCTACCGTAATTCTCACAGCTACCAAGAAGAAACAGTCCAGCGCAGAGTCGAATTCTTAAACTTGGAGGAAAAAAAAAAAAATTGCCAGTTTATCGAGAAGTGGAATTTGGAAATGTAAAAAAAAAAAAAAAATATGGTTTCGAGGCCTGGTCACAGACCGGGCCGCGGGGGCGTTGACCCCCGAAACCTCCTCCAGGTGTATAGGAATGGATGGATAGGGCAACAGGAGTAAGTTATGTCCAGTCACAGTGACTAGGTGCACTGCAAGTTGAATTTAGATTTAACAAGTTGAAATTTGTTGTTTGCGTCTACCTATTTCTGTTCAACTTACCTATTTCCGTTCGACTTACCTATTTCTGTTGGTATACGTATTTCCGTTCGGTCTACTTATTTTCGCCCAGTCTACATATTTCTGTCGTAAAAGACACACTTGCAAACACTTTTGATATTTAAATTACGAAAAAAAAAAAAATCTTTACTGGGACCTTGTTGACTCCACACACACAGGGGGAGGGGGGTGGCATTAATAAACAGATTAATATAGGAAATGGTACGTGCGAGGTCAAATGAGGTCAAGCGAGGTTCAGCTGATGTTTAGCGTGGTTCAGCTGATGTTTAGCGAGGTTCAGCTGATGTTTAGCGAGGTTCAGCTGATGTTTAGCGAGTTCAGACTGATGTTTAGCGGTTCAGCTGAGATTTAACGAGCAGCTGACCGCACAGTATGAGTTACTTGTTTAACTATGTGTTTTGTCAGGAAAATGTTTGTTGTTACGTTCAGGAATCGTTAGATGTATTATGTAGGACGAGGTTACTGATGTTTAGCATGGTTCAGCTGTTGTTTACGAAGGTTCAGGCTGATGTTTAGCGAGATTCAGGTGATGTTTCAGGAGTTCCAGTGAGTAACTAGGGCACACTGAGTAAAGACTCAGTGAGAAGGGATTTAGGAAGTTCTTCAGCATGAGCAGAGTTATGGAAGTTACTTGTTTCAACTATGTGTTTTTAGGTCCCAGGACCAAATGTTTGTTGGTGTGTACGATATACAGCGGAATCCCGTTAGATCGTAATTATGTAGGGACCGAGACGGTATAACCGAAATTTCGTTATAAACACACAGCAAAATTTAAATCAGCCATCTTCTTCCCTTCACACACACACACACACACACACATACACACACACACACACACACACACACACACACACACACACACACACACAATTCAATCGAGTTTGCCTCCATGAGTGCACTAAGAGACAACACAATAAGTGTCATGGGCCCAAGACTGTTCAACTGCCTCCTAGCATACATAAGGGGGATTACCAATAGACTCCTGGCTGTCTTCAAGGAGGAGTTGAACAGGCACTTAAAGTCAGTACCTGACCAGCCGGGCTGTGGTTCGTACGTCGGTTAGTGTGTGGCCAACAGCAGTAACAGCCTAGTTGATCAACCCCTGATCCACCGTGGGAGCTCTGACCCCCCCGGTACACCCTCCAGGTATACTCCAGGTATACATCCCTGCGGCTCACCTGTGTCTCCAGCTTCCACCTGTGTCCCTTTGGTCCTGGTGATCCTCTTAATTAAAATACTCTGGCTCCCTGTCTGTCCTGCCAGTACCAGAATGTTTGAGTTAGAGCGAGTCTGAGGGGAAAGTCTGGGGGAGTCACTACTCAATAAGAGACCGAGACAGACTGATGCAGAATGAGAGACTGAGTGAGACAGAAAGACTGAGTGAGAGACAGAAAGACTGGGTGAGAGACAGAGTGAGAAGAGGACTTTCAGTTTCAATTTAGCTCTTTGATGGAATAAACTTCAACTACCTTCTAATTAAATAAATCGAATTTAATTACGTCTCGTTCCAGAGACGCTGTATGACACAGCTCTGTGGACTTAAATAATAATAATAATAAAATAATAACAATAAAAATAACAGCAATAATAATAATAAAAATAATAGTATAAATAAAAACAATAACAGCAACAATATTCTACTCTCTGAACACTAAACGAATTATATGAGACCATATCATATATATATATATATATATATATATATATATATATATATATATATATGTTGAAACACTTCTTCTCACTATCTTCTAACGTTAAAAGAAATGTTTATTAAGATCATCTCTTGGAAGGACTGACAAGAGATCAGTTACGACCTCATTGTTTACTAAGACGCATGACTGGGAACGGGAGGAGAGCCGAGTTTCCCAAGCAGTTGGTTTTCCTGGGAGAGGGAGTCATCTTTCAAGAAGAAGGCAGTGAGGGATGGGTGGAAAAGAGAATTTGTGTGTTTATGGCTCGGTTGGTAGCGTTTATGGTCTTCCCAGCCGGAAGATTCGGCTTCGATCCCCGTGGATTAGGGAGAGAAACAGTAGGAATGTGGTGAGTTGTGGTGACCAAGTAGTGGTAGTTGTGGTGGCCCCAGTAGTGGTAGTAGTGGCCACAGTAGTGGTAGTATTGTGTTGTGGTGACCACAGTAGTGGTAGTGGTTAGTTGTGATAACCACAATAGTGGTAGTAGTGGGTTGTGGTGGCCACAGTAGTGGCAGTAATGTGTTGTGGTGGCCACAGTAGTGGCAGTAGTGGGGTGTGATGACGATAGTAGTGGTGGTAGCAATGAGTTGTGACAACATAGTAGGTGTTGGACACCTTTTGGAGAGTACAGTATGCGTGTTGGGGATCTCTGGGAGAGTACAGTATGGGAGTTCTGGGAGAGTACAGTATGAGAGTGTTCTGGGAGAGTACAGTATGGGAGTGTTCTGGGAGAGTACAGTATGGTAGTGTTCTGGGAGAGTACAGTATGGGAGTGTTCTGGGAGAGTACAGTATGGGAGTGTTCTGGGAGAGTACAGTATGGGAGTGTTCTGGGAGAGTACAGTATGGAAGTGTTCTGGGAGAGTACAGTATGGAGTGTTCTGGGAGAGTACAGTATGGGAGTGTTCTGGGAGAGTACAGTATGGAAGTGTTCTGGGAGAGTACAGTATGGGAGTGTTCTGGGAGAGTACAGTATGGAAGTGTTCTGGGAGAGTACAGTATGGGAGTGTTCTGGGAGAGTACAGTATGGAGTGTTCTGGAGAGTACAGTATGGGAGTGTTCTGGGAGAGTACAGTATGGGAGTGTTCTGGGAGAGTACAGTATGGGAGTGTTCTGGGAGAGTACAGTATGGGAGTGTTCTGGGAGAGTACAGTATGGAGTGTTCTGGGAGAGTACAGTATGGGAGTGTTCTGGGAGAGTACAGTATGGGAGTGTTCTGGGAGAGTACAGTATGGGAGTGTTCTGGGAGAGTACAGTATGGGAGTGTTCTGGGAGAGTACAGTATGGGAGTGTTCTGGGAGAGTACAGTATGGGAGTGTTCTGGGAGAGTACAGTATGGGAGTGTTCTGGGAGAGTACAGTATGGGAGTGTTCTGGGAGAGTACAAAGAGTACAAGATGTGTAGTGATTTATCATGACCGTAGTAATGGTAGTAGTGAGTAGTGGCTTATTTCTCAGATATACACCGAGAAGTGTATCTTTCTCAGTGTATATACACCGAGAAGTGTATCTCTCTCAGTGTATATACACCGAGAAGTGTATCTCTCTCAGTGTATATACACCGAGAAGTGTATCTCTCTCAGTGTATATACACCGAGAAGTGTATCTCTCTCAGTGTATATACACCGAGAAGTGTATCTCTCTCAGTGTATATACACCGAGAAGTGTATCTCTCTCAGTGTATATACACCGAGAAGTGTATATCTCTCAGTGTATATACACCGAGAAGTGTATCTCTCTCAGTGTATATACACTGAGAAGTGTATATCTCTCAGAGTATATATACTGAGAAGTGTATCTCTCTCAGTGTATATACACCGAGAAGTGTATATCTCTCAGTGTATATACACCGAGAAGTGTATCTCTCTCAGTGTATATACACTGAGAAGTGTATCTCTCTCAGTGTATATACACCGAGAAGTGTATCTCTCTCAGTGTATATACACCGAGGAGTGTGTATATCTCAGTGTATATACACCGAGGAGTGTATCTCTCTCAGTGTATATACACCGAGAAGTGTATCTCTCTCAGTGTATATACACTGAGAAGTGTATATCTCTCAGAGTATATACACCGAGAAGTGTATATCTCTCAGTGTATATACACCGAGGAGTGTATCTCTCTCAGTGTATATACACCAAGAAGTGTATATCTCTCAGTGTATATACACCGAGGGTGTATATCTCTCAGTGTATATACACCAAGAAGTGTATATCTCAGTGTATATACACCAAGAAGTGTATCTCTAGTGTATATACACCGAGAAGTGTATATCTCCAGAGTATATACACCAAGAAGTGTATCTCTCTCAGTGTATATACACCAAGAAGTGTATCTCTCTCAGAGTATATACACCAAGAAGTGTATCTCTCTCAGTGTATATACACCGAGGAGTGTATATCTCTCAGTGTATATACACCAAGAAGTGTATATCTCTCAGTGTATATACACCAAGAAGTGTATCTCTCTCAGTGTATATACACCGAGAAGTGTATATCTCTCAGAGTATATACACCAAGAAGTGTATCTCTCTCAGTGTATATACACCGAGGAGTGTATATCTCTCAGTGTATATACACCAAGAAGTGTATCTCTGTCCGTGTATATACACCGAGAAGTGTATATCTCTCAGTGTATATACACCGAGAGGTATATATCCCTTGAGTTTTCTCTAATCTCTACTTTAGGTATTAAAATATTCTCGTTTTGGGATAGAACTAGTGACACGCAGCTTTAATAACCCTCGTGTAGTAGATAGTCTTCAAACCCCAACAAGTACACTGCCAGGTGTACTCAAGCACTGAAAACCAACTGAGTACAAATTAGATCCCGCTTTCAGTCACAAGGAAACGCTAAACCCTTAAGGGAAAGGGGGGATCACACAGGACCCGGATAGCGGAAGACGATTAGGTTTGAGCCGAGGAAGAAGAATGGGAGACTCATTTTTGTTTACAATCAAGAGCCTGGCACCGACATCAAGGCACCCCTAGCATCAAGAGCCTGGCACCGACATCAAGGCACCTCTAGCATCAAGAGCCTAGCACCGACATCAAGGCACCCCTAGCATCAAGAGCCTGGCACCGACATCAAGGCACCCCTAGCATCAAGAGCCTAGCGTCGACATCAAGGCACCCCTAGCATCAAGAGCCTAGCACCGACATCAAGGCACCCCTAGCATCAAGAGCCTAGCATCGACATCAAGGCACCCCTAGCATCAAGAGCCTAGCACCGACATCAAGGCACCTCTAGCATAAAGAGCCTAGCATCGACATCAAGGCACCCCTAGCATCAAGAGCCTAGCACCGACATCAAGGCACCCCTAGCATCAAGAGCCTAGCGTCGACATCAAGGCACCCTAGCATCAAGAGCCTAGCACCGACATCAAGGCACCCTAGCATCAAGAGCCTAGCATCGACATCAAGGCACCCCTAGCATCAAGAGCCTAGCACCGACATCAAGGCACCTCTAGCATCAAGAGCCTAGCACCGACATCAAGGCACCCCTAGCATCAAGAGCCTGGCACCGACATCAAGGCACCCTTAGCATCAAGGGTTGCAGGTTTATTGACTGTAAGATTCAGGAAGATTTCAAAGAGGGTCATAATTCAGAAGAGACTCTTTCAGCTTATTACAAAAACCTTTCGTTACTGAAATATTGTTAACATGACAGAGATTAGGGACGTTACTTAAGGGAGCTGAAGTTTTCCAGTGTGTCTATATTATTATTATGATTATGATGATTATTATTATTATGATTGATTATGATTATTATTATGATTCATTATTATGATTGATTATGATTATTATTATGATTCATTATTATTATGATTCATTATGATTATTATTATGATTAATTATTATTATGATTATTATTATTATGATTATGATTATGATTATTATTATTATTATTATTATTATTATTATTATTATTATTATTATTGTTATTATGATTATTATGATTATGATTATTATTATTGTTATCTTTATAATTATTATTTTTGATAGTTTAGCGCTAAACCCCTATGGTAACAGCACTTGTTAAACGGGAAGCATTTAGATTTGATCCAAGGAAGGGAAAGATGGGATCAAGGGAATGACCCGAAATATTACACACACACACACACACACACACACACACACACACACACTTCAACTCTGCTCCTGTATTTACAGTTACACAAAAGGATAATCTTGAACACGTAATCACAAACCTAAACACAAATAAGTAATTACAAATAGTTTCACTAAGAAAAAGTAGGTGAGAGTGAAGCAACACTCCCAGAAGCAGAACAGGAGCCATCTTGCTTCCTAAGTTACTCGGGTTTACAAAAAAAACCATCTTTGAAAGAGCGACTTCGCCAGTGGATTTAGGATCTCTCATTCCCGAGGGAGTGAGACGGGGAGGGAACGTGAACCAGCTGGAATACTCTGAGGAGGAAGGGAAGGGGGAAGACTAGGGATAGGGGAGGAGGAGGGAGGGGAAGGGGTAAATTTATCACGTGACTTTCGCAAACTCTCCTGAAGACAGAAGGAGAGACCTGGGTAAGCATAAATCAGCATTTTGCACCGCCCCGGCGGTGCTGCCCCGGCCAACTTCTCTCGTTAAACCTTCTGCTGGCTGATCCCCTCGGCCCTTTACCAGCAGTGATAATTGAACGTGTCTTAATTTCCCCCACTCCTCTTCCCCTTCCCCTCGGAACTCGGAATTGGAGCCTTTTATAAGACACTACAACTCACTACTACTACCAACACTACTGTAGTCATCACAACTCACTGCTACCACTACTATCGTCACACAACTCACTGCTACCACTACTATCGTCACCTCACAACTCACTGCTACACTATATCGCATCACCACTTCTACCACTATCTATCACCAGCAATTCGTCACCACAATCATCACCCATCACCACAACTCACTACTATCATCACCACAACTCACTACTACATGTCACTACTATCCTCAACAAATTAATTCGGGGGTAAGGTATTTTGCGCATCGGTACAGCCTTTTTTTCTTCTTGATACGAAGTCTCAATAACAGTTAGATGTAATCACCCACAGTGAAGCTGTATCATCCAGAGTGGGGGTTTTATTGCCCACACTGAGACTATCATCCAACTGACAGCCCCACTGTGGATGTCAAGTCGCAAAATAAAGTTTATTTCACCCCCCTGCGTAAAATATTCGTTTTGGGGTACACTGTGAGATTAACATCACCGTTGTCTACCACTAGTTAACCACTTAGAAAGTCCAGCAAATCTAACGAGATAGGCTTCAACTGCCTCCATACCCTCGTTAACCCTCATCAGAGTAGGTGTTTGGGACGGTTCATGGCCAGAGTGGACAGGGTTCGTGGCCAGAGTGGACCGGGTTCGTGGGCAGGAATGTCGATTCTTACGAGCAGGTGACAGTCCCTCTGCCAGTGTATTGGCCCTGAGCTAATGACCCAAGAATGGGGTCGTGTTTCAGTCATAGAAACTATGGGGTCGTGTTTCAGTCATAGGAACTATGGGGTCGTGTTTCAGTAATAGGAACTATGGGGTCGTGTTTCAGTCATAGGAACTATGGGGTCGTGTTTCAGTAATAGGAAGTATGGGGTTGTGTTTCAGTAATAGGAACTATGGGGTCGTGTTTCAGTAATAGGAACTATGGGGTCGTGTTTCAGTAATAGGAACTATGGGGTCGTGTTTCAGTCATAGGAACTATGGGGTCGTGTTTCAGTAATAGAACCTATGGGGTCGTGTTTCAGTAATAGGAAGTATGGGGTCGTGTTTCAGTAATAGGAACTATGGGGTCGTGTTTCAGTAATAGGAACTAATAACAGCAGCAAAAGTAGCAACAATAACAACGGAAGTGACAACAGAAACAACAATAACAGAAAAATAACTGCAACAACTATAACAGTAACGACAGCAACAGCAACCACAGCAACAACGGCAAGAACAACGATTGCAATAAATCTCGTTACCTTCCATCATACTGCACAGAAATACACAACAAAATCTAATATACTGCCAAGTATGATCATACTGTCTAGTATAATTTCCCTATAACTGCATATAATCAGAGGTGAGCAGGTCCAGTCCAGAGGGTCACAAGGCACACATACGCTGCAAGGGGTCAATTGAGCCTAGGGCTCTGGGGGATTTTCGTCCTTAGGGGGATTAATTTGGTGCAAGAGATTTCCCCTCGTTACCTTAACTCACATATACCTATTCCCCTCCTTCCCCTCGTTATTCTCTCCTTCCCCCCTCCCCAGGTGTTACCCTCCCCTTCTCTCCCCTGTAAGACACCTTGACAGCTATCTTTCCCTCACTTCACCCTAAGTAGGTATATTGCCTCCCCTCACTTCACCCATTCCCAGGCATTTCTCCCCTCCCCTTTTACAACCCTTGCATCCCTAGATGTTTCCTCCCCTCCCCACGAATATCTCCCCATGCTTCCTTAAAGAGCATCAACTGGATAGCTAATGCTAAAGAGAGAGAGAGAGAGAGAGAGAGAGAGAGAGAGAGAGAGAGAGAGAAAGAGAGAGGGAATAAATAAAAGTAGAAAGAAAAATGGATAAAGATGGATAGTAAAAAAAGTCAGAAATAATATATTAATAATAATAATGGTAGATTACACACAAACACACCCATTATATATATATATATATATATATATATATATATATATATATATATATATATATATATATATATATATATATATATATATATTTGTCAACCCTCTCCAAGGTAATATCTGCGGGCGGCTTAACCGGAGTACAGTTATACACTAGGGTGATTTTAGATATTAATATACCAGGAGGGAATATCATACATAATGTATATTTTCACTAAGAATTAATACGAGAAAACACTTAGGTTATTGTGTGTGTGTGCATTCACCTAATTGTACTCACCTAATTTTAGTTGCAGGTTGACTCAGCTCATGGCCCCGCCTCTTTACTAGGTCCACTTTCACCCTGCTTCATGAGCTTTATCATACCTCTTCTTAAAGCTATGTATGGATCTTGCTTCCACTACCTCACTCTCCAGACTATTCCACTTCCTGACAACTCTGTGGCTGAATTAATAGTTTCTAACATCCCTGTGACTCATCTGAATTTTCAACTTCCAATTGTGACCCCTTGTTGCTGTGTCCCATCTCTGGAACATTCTGTCCCTATCCGTCTTGTCAATTCCTCTCAATATATATGTTGTTATCATGTCTCCCCTATCTTCCCTGTCCTCCAGTGTAGTCAGGTCGATTTCCCTTAACCTCTTCTCGTAGGACATGCCCCTTAGCTCCGGGACTAGTCTTTTTGCAAACCTTTGCACTTTCTCTAATTTCCTTACATGCTTGGCTAGGTGTGGGTTCCAAACTGGTGCTGCATACTCCAACATAGGTCTGACGTGCACGGTGTACACGGTCCTGAACGATTCCTTATTGAGATGTCGGAATGCTATTCTTAGGTTTGATGTGCGCCTCAATAGATGTGCCCGATGTTATACTAACCTCATGATCCTTTTCCTTGAGTGAGGTTTGTAGTCTCTGGCTCCCTAGACTATACTCCGTCTGCGGTCTTCTTGGCCCTTCCCCAATCTTCATGACTTTGCACTTGGTGGGGTTGAACTCCAGGAGCCAGTTTCCGAACCAAACCTGCAGCCTGTCCAGATCCCTTTGTAGCTTCGCCTGATGCTCGTCCGATTGAATTTTTCTCACCAACTTCACATCATCTGCAAACAGGGACACTTCTGAGTCTATTCCTTCCATCATGTTCACATACACCAGAAACAGCACCGGTCCTAGGACTGACCCCTGTGGATCCCCGCTCGTCACCGGCGCCCACTCTGACACCTCGCCACGTACCATGACTCCCTGATGTCTTCTCGACAGGTATTCCCTGATCTATTGTAGTTCCTTCTCTGCTATACCTGCCTGGTCTTCAAGCTTACGCACTAATTTCTTGTGTGGAACTGTATCAAAAGCCTTCTTACAGTCCTAGAAAACGAATCTACCTACACCTCTCTCTCTCTCTCTCTTGTCTCACTGCTGTCACCCTGTCGTAGAACTCCAGTAGGTTTGTGACACAGGATTTCCCGTCCCTGAAACCGTGTTGGCCGTCGTTGATAAGCTCATTCCTTTCTAGGTGTTCCACCACTCTTCTCCTGACTATCTTCTCCATGACCTTGCATACAATACATGTCAGTGACACTGGTCTGTAGTTTAGTGCTTCATGTCTGTCTCATTTTTTAAAAATTGGGACTACATTTGCTGTCTTCCATACCTCAGGTAATCTCCCTGTTTCGATAGATGTGTTGAATATTGTTGTTAGGGGTACACATAGCTCCTCTGCTCCCTCTCTCAGGACCCATGGAGAAATGTTGTCCGGCCTCATCGCCTTTGAGGTATCTAGTTCACTCAGCAGCCTCTTCACTTCTTCCTCGGTTGTATGTATTGTGTCCAGGACTTGGTGGTGCACCCTACCTCTCTATCTTTCTGGAGTCCCTTCTGTCTCCTCTGTGAACACTTCTTTGAATCTCATGTTGAGCTCCTCACACACTTCTCGGTCGTTTCTTGTGATCTCCCCTCCTTCCTTCCTCAGCCTGATGCGCGCGCGTGCGTGCGTGTGTGTGTGTGCGTGCGTGTGTGTGTGTGTGTGCGTGCGTGCTTATTTGTGTGTTTGTGTGGGTGTGTATTAGAATGCCTTAATCATTTCATTAATTATTTAACGGACACTCCATTGACAGATTCATATATATATATATATATATATATATATATATATATATATATATATATATATATATATATATATATAAAAACACCCGTTGGAACAATAGTCAGTCAGAGACAAAAAAAACACGCCATTAGGTAAACACACACGCACACTGGCACCATCACACACACACACACACACACACACATATATATATATATATATATATATATATATATATATATATATATATATATATATATATATATATATATATATATATAGTCTTTTGCCGTTCAGAATTCTTTGTCGACTTGAAAAGCCTTTGATTACAGTGGGACGCAAGCAGGATTCGCACACGTCGTCGCTCCACGAACGGACGTTCCGGCTACGTTCTCAAGCTTCGAATTACCATAATGCGGATGACCCCGGCCAGGGAGAAGTAAAGTTCCGGCTAATGTGGCCTTAATAGTCGGGTAAATAACTTCGTTGTTGCAGAGATGCGTTAATATAGGAACTCTCTAAAGAGTTTTATTTATTTTACACTTTGATAAGATAATAAGGTGTTTAAAATCAAACACACACACATGACTCGACCCCTGCAACCGTAATTAGGCTAGTACAATTAGGCGAGAACACGAACACACACACACATGACTCGACCCCTTCAACCATAATTAGGCGAGAACACGAACACACACACATACACATGAATCGACCCCTGCAATGACAATTAGGCGAGTACAATTAGGTGAGTACACACACACACACATGAATCGACCCCTGCCACCACATTTAGGTTAGTACACACACAAACAAAATCCTCACGGCCTATCGTTGAGCCTACTCTTGACGACGGACCGCGGGTTCGAACACCAATTCCGTTCCCGATATTTTTTACCACAGGCGGCGCCGACCTCGAGTCTCGGGGGGAAGCGACGTAGGCAGAAGAAACTCCCCCTTCTCCTACCCCCCCCCCCCCGGGTCTCTAGCCCTTCCGAATAAAACAAAATCCATACACACAAACAAATAAAATTACATTGAAAGACGTACGGTAGGCTGAGGTTGTTTGCTGAATTTGTTTGTGTTCTGTTGTTTTTTTTGGGGGTGAATTTTTTTGGGGGGAGTTTTGGGTGAGGAGGTTGAGCTCAGGTTCTTGGGACTGGGAATTTTTTTTTATTGTGCTACGAAGTTTTGGATGAAGAAGAAGTAAATAAGAAGATAAAGAGGAAGAAGAAGAAGTAAAGAAGAAGAAATAAAGAAGAAGTAAAGAAGAAAAGAACATGAAAAAGAAGTACG
>WNWK01000566.1:202500-270000 GCA_009830355.1 Cherax destructor | reverse complement strand
ATCCTAGCAACGTTCATTCTAGCAACGTTCATCTTATCAACGTTCATTCTAGCAACGTTCATCTTAGCAACGTTCATTCTAACAACGTTCATCTTAGCAACGTTCATTCTAACAACGTTCATCCTAGCAACGTTCATTCTAGCAACGTTCATCTTAGCAACGTTCATTCTAGCAACGTTCATCATAGCAACGTTCATTCTAGCAACGTTCATTCTAACAACGTTCATTCTAGCAACGTTCATTCTAACAACGTTCATTCTAGCAACGTTCATTCTAACAACGTTCGTTCTAACAACGTTCATTCTAGCAACGTTTTCCTCTCAATCTTAAGTTTTTCCAAATTTTCTTTATATATACTTTTTGACGTTTTGCCAAAAGCATCGGGTTTATATATATATATATATATTATATATATATATATATATATATTAATAATATATATATATAGTCGTGCCTAAAGGTAAAACTGGTCAATTAGAAGAACTCATCTAAAATTAAGTTCTTTCTAAAATTTCTCTTAACGTTTAAAGAATATATTTTTTCATTTAGTTAATGTAAATTTATAATTTTGTCAAGACTTTGAACCTACCTAACCTTATTTAACAACGCAATTTAATTTGCCTAACAACTAAAATACTTTTTGATAAGTTTACAGTAATTTTAAAATAAACAAACACAAGAAATATATTTTTACGTTACTGTTAGAATGTTTTCAGAAATTATTCTAACAAATTCATTCACTTTCTTAATGGCATTGAGCGTTGCATTTAAGCCAAGATTCTACAAGTTCTTACCTAACAGACTTAATATATATACTTCAATATATAAGTTTATATAATTATATATATATATATATTTATTATTATATACATGTTTTATATATATATTTCTTTTTTTCCCCAAAGGATTTTTTGTGAATTTTAAATTAACGAGGAAATTTAAAATAAAAAAAAAACGTAGAAGGACATGTGAGTGTATGTGTCCATGACCGTCACAGCCACGACCGTCACAGCCACGACCGTCACAGCCACGACCGTCACAGCCACGACCGTCACAGCCACGACCGTCACAGCCACGACCGTCACAGCCACGACCGTCACAGCCACGACCGTCACAGCCACGACCGTCACAGCCACGACCGTCACAGCCACGACCGTCACAGCCACGACCGTCACAGCCACGACCGTCACAGCCACTACCGTCACACAGGTGAGTGATGCTTTCCTTAGTGACCCCCATCCATTACCCCATCCTTCGGGTTTAGCGCTTTCCCCTTGACACTACGAAGTAATAATTAATAATATAAGAACAGCAATAATAATAATAATAATAATAATAATAATAATAATGTTAATATATTATTATTATTATTAATATACTGGGGAAAGCGCTAAAGTCGCAGTGCTCTTACCGGGACTGAGGGACAGGAGGTAATCAGACTCGATCTCTTGATGAGAAGAGTAATTTCAATCCCTTGGACCAAGAACCCTTCACTAGCCTCGAAAAGCTTTACAGCGACCATACCTTCTTCTGAAGCCTTGTATGAAAATTTGTGTATGCAATAATTTCGCAAAAATCATTCTGAACCTCAAGAAAGAAATATATTTCATTGTGTTTGTTCATTGTAAAATTATTGTAAACTTATGTAAAATATATTTAGTTGGATTAGGCTAAATTAAAGTTTTCTAAGGTTCTTTTGGTACAAAATTATTAATTTTTACATTAATATAAATGAAAAACATATTCATATCTCTAAACGTATAAGAGAAAATTTTAGGAAGTACTTAATTGTAAATGAGTTCTTAATTGACCAGTTTTACCTATTCGGCACCCTATTTATATATATATATATATATATATATATATATATATATATATATATATATATATATATATATATATATATATATATATACACACACATACAGGGTGTTTGAAAATAATGGACCCAGTTTCAAAGGAAATTGCATTGAAACTGGGTCCAATTATTTGAAACATCCTGTATGTATATTGTATGTTGTGACCATATCTCCTCTTATTCTCCTCTTCCCTGTGGTGTGTGGTTCATGGCTTTGTTTTGACAGAGTGACGAATCGGTAAATTAATCCTTACACGATCCCGTGTTCCGAAACTTTTCCACGGGAAAAAAAATACTTGTACAGTTGTTGAGATTTTTCAAACGAATGTGAGAAATTTGAGAAAAATTTAATAGTTTTAGTAGGTAGATAGGTAGTTAGGTAAGTTAGTAGGTAGTTAGGTAAGTTATTAGGAAGGTCAGTAGGCAGGTAGGTAGAGAGGTAGGTAGGTTAGTAGGTAGGTTAGTAGGTAGGTTAGTAGGTAGGTAGATAGGTAAGTTAGTAGGTAGATAGGTAGGTACGTAGGTAGGTTAGTAGGTAGATAGATAGATAAGTTGGTAGATAGATAGGTAGGTAGGTAGGTTAGTAGGTAGATAAATAGGTACGTAACTAGGTGGGTAAGCAGGTAGGTTAGTAGATAGGTAAGTAGGTAGGTAGGTAGACTAGTCTTAAAACGAGGGGTGTCTAGCTTACCGGTTACCCCTGAAACTTCTTCACAAATACCCCCCATTCTTTCAACGCCAACAGCACGCCCAATCTGGAGGCGCCACTCGCCTCCGCTCACTCCAGTAACCACAAACGTCTGTGCAAAAAAATGGAAATAGTTGTAATCATAATCATAATTTTTAAAGGGGTGGAGGGGTAAGCCAGCGGAAGGCCTCTATCAGATGACCGAAAACGGCAGGAAACACTTGTCCTGTTTTCTGACGCACCTTACCTAACCTAACCTCTGCCGTGAGTGCTGACATTGCCTTCTTTTTTTAAGACAGACGTCGCTATCTTAGCATCCTTATCAGCCCTTTATCTCAACATAGCTGAACTTTAAGTTCGTTCATTTCCTTAAGTTCCTCCAATTTCTTAAGTTCCGTCATTTCTTTCACTTCCTTCATTTAAGTTTCTTCGTTTCTTTGCGTTGTCATTTAAGTTCCTTTATTTTGCTTCTCTTCTACACTCTTGGCTCTCCACCTGTTTCTTACTCTAGCCACCATTTAAAACTTAACCAGACATGTCAGTCGCTCCTCTTAAAAAGACATGAGCGTCTAAAAAGAAATGAGCGTCTAAAAAAGACATGAGCGTCTACAAAAAAGACATGAGCGTCTAAAAAAGACATGAGCGTCTAAAAAAAGACATGAGCGTCTAAAAAAAGACATGAGCGTCTAAAAATCGACATGAGCGTCTATAAAAGACATGAGCTCCTGAAAAAGGCCTAGCAGCTATCACTGTTATTTGTCAGACTTGTCTTTGCACGTCACTCTACCTCGTAGACCTATGTCCCTTTTTGCCAGTGACGAGTTGTGTATTAATTAATTTCTTGACACGGCGGTAACACCTGTCCATGGACAGTGTGATAAGATGGTTTTATTATGAATACGTTTCGCCCAAGCACTGTTTTTTTTTTAAACTATCAAGGATTTTGTTAGACTGCATGTATGTCTCTTGTTTACATTGAGTGGGGATTGTAGAACGTGCCTCTCTAACCATAGTTATTGACCTCTCTCTCTCTCTCTCTGTCTCTCTCTCTCTCTCTCTCTACACCACTACCACAATTGTTTGAAAAATAAAGTGAAGATAGGGGAAAAAAAAATTTATTTGTTTTGTCTTCAGCGCTGAGGAAGTCGAGGCGTTATGGCAGTCACGACCAATATCTTGAAAAAGAGGACCTGAGGAGAGAGAGAGAGAGAGAGAGAGAGACAGACAGACAGACATACAGAGACAGACAAAGAGAGCAAGAATTGCATGAATATAAACCTGTTGAATATACCGAGTAAAATGTATTGAATTTTTAATCAAAAGAATGATAGGAAAAGAGCGTAAGTATGATTGCAGTGGCGTGAGAGGAATTTATACTGTGGAAAGTGGTGTGCGGATCAAGTGCTTGTGTTGAAAGACATATATACTGCGTGTATATTATCTGAGGAATATCTCCCTCTAGATATGTATGCACAGTGAACACATATCTAGATGTGTATGCACTTTAGATTTCTTTAATCAATGCATAAGCGATTAAAGTATCTCTGGCTCTGTTGTGAAGCAGCGGCACTGCTGAAGGCCTACTGGCCCTTACTAGGCCGGTCCTTCTCAAAACTAATACGTAGCTAATCTCCACGGCGTTCACTGGTAGAACGATCATCACAGAGCAGTTGTCTGTTCAACCAACCACAACATTCGAACGCCCCCAAAACCCCGCAGTCTTGATGACCCTCCTGATGCACAGACCATCAATGAGCAACATAAACAAAGGAAGCAACTCCCTATGTCCAATTCGTGAATCTGGGAAAGGTAATATATGCTATTCTGGATATGGAAGTGATGTGGCTGGTGTTGGATATTATATGGAGAAGGTAATAAGTTCTGGAGACCTATAAAGTATTTTTATGGGGCCATCGAGGCACAAGCTCGGGAGTGTAGGAGAGACTGGAACAATTCTACAAGCGATGGAGAGCATTCAGCGAGTTGTGTGTGTGTGTGTGTGTGTGTGAGTGTGTTTGTGTGTGTGTGTGTGTGTGTGTGTGAGTGTGTTTGTGTGTGTGAGTGTGTACTCACCTAATTGTGGTTGCAGGGGTCGATTCATAGCTCGTGACCCCTGGTGTGTGTGTGCGTGTGTCTTTATAAGGCTGGGCGAAACGTTCTCAATAAAGATTCCAAAGAACTGCATGTGAGAAAGAGACAGATAGAGAGACAGACACAGGCAGACAGAGAACAAACAGGCAGTAACGGAGCATAACTCCAAACAGATGGAACAGTGTGAGCTGATTTTAACTTCTACAGAATAACAGCAGAAACTAATTATAACTCAGACCAACGGAAAACAGGAATCGACTCAGAGCTGACAGCCAGTGATAGCCAGATCCACAACAGAGAGGAGGAGAGGACAAGAGAAACTTTATCTCCTGTCGATAACAGGAGTGACAGCAGGCGCTGGTTACTATAACAAGCAAGTACTGATTGTTTAGCTAAAACAGCACTAGAACACTTCTAAACACTTTGAAAATATTAGAAAAACACTACAAAACACATCTAAAACACTACAAAACACGTCTAAAACACTACAGGAGCACTTAAAAACAAAGCAAAAAAACTACTACAAAAACACTGCAAAAACTACAAAAACACTACAAGAACTGCAAAAACACTACAAAAACACTAAAAAACACTTCAAACACACTACAAACGCACTATTATAAGTAGTTATTATAACTAATTACTATAGCTAATTATATCTGATTATGACTAATTTATATAAATCATTATTATAAGTAATTATTATTAGTAATAATTATAACTGATTATAATAGATTATAAATGATTATAATAGATTATAACAGATTATTATAACAATATTATATCAGATTATAACAATATTATATCAGATTATTATAATATTATAGCAGATTATTATAACAATATTATAACTGATTATTATAAGTTAGTCAAGTATAGCAAGAATATTTAAACAGGATTTCTAGCAGAATAAAATCAATAAACATCAAAACTAAAGGAATTAGAAAAAAATAATAATAACTACTCTGAATAGAGATCAAAAAAGTTGTTAATTGTTGTATCAACAGCAGCTCATAATATCTGATACTGTAATATATCATAATATATCAGACTGTAATATATGACACTGTAATATATCAGACTGTAATATATGACACTGTAATATATCAGACTGTAATATATGACACTGTAATATATCAGATTGTAATATATGACACTGTAATATATCAGATTGTAATATATGACACTGTAATATATCAGACTGTAATATATGACACTGTAATATATCATACTGTAATATATGACACTGTAATATATCAGACTGCAATATATGACACTGTAATATATCATACTGCAATATATGACACTGTAATATATCAGACTGTAATATATGACACTGTAATATATCAGATTGTAATATATGACACTGTAATATATCAGACTGTAATATATGACACTGTAATATATCAGACTGCAATATATGACACTGTAATATATCATACTGCAATATATGACACTGTAATATATCAGACTGCAATATATGACACTATAATATATCAGACTGTAATATATTTCAGTTTCCAAAGAAATTATAAAAACAAAAGAGTAGATTAAATTCGCAGTCTACTCACTCATAAAGCTTCAGGTGGCGGCTCTTGCTTCTTGACGCCCTTCCTTGGGTAACCCTTCATCCCCTTCCCTTGGTTTGTAGACAGACCCCCCTCCTCCTCCCTTCTCTAGGTCTGGAGACCTAGTCCGTGACAGCACTGCTGATGCTGTGTACTGAACATTCTTTATCAACAATTTCTTGCCTCGATTCCAATATATTTTCCCTTCCCTCCACCCCCTCCCTCACCTCTTTTACCCCTCTCGCTCCTTTCCCCTCTCACCTTTTCCTTCTCACCCGCTTCTTATGTAGTTCGTTCATTCTTTCCCCCTCTAACCCCACTTCTGTAGTTCGTTAATCCTTCCCCTATCACTCCACTTCTGTAGTTCGTTAATCCTTCCCCTCTCACTCCACTTCTGTAGTTCGTTAATCCTTCCCCTCTCACTCCACTTCTGTAGTTCGTTAATCCTTCCCCCCTCACTCCACTTCTGTAGTTCGTTAATCCTTCCCCTCTCACTCCACTTCTGTAGTTCGTTAATCCTTCCCTCTCACTCCACTTCTGTAGTTCGTTAATCCTTCCCCTCTCACTCCACTTCTGTAGTTCGTTAATCCTTCCCTCTCACTCCACTTCTGTAGTTCGTTAATCCTTCCCCTCTCACTCCACTTCTGTAGTTCGTTAATCCTTCCCCTCTCACTCCACTTCTGTAGTTCGTTAATCCTTCCCCTCTCACTCCACTTCTGTAGTTCGTTAATCCTTCCCCTCTCACTCCACTTCTGTAGTTCGTTAATCCTTCCCCTCTCACTCTACTTCTGTAGTTCGTTAATCCTTCCCCTCTCACTCCACTTCTATAGTTCGTTAATCCTTCCCTCTCACTCTACTTCTGTAGTTCGTTAATCCTTCCCTCTCACTCTACTTCTGTAGTTCGTTAATCCTTCCCTCTCACTCTACTTCTGTAGTTCGTTAATCCTTCCCCTCTCACTCCACTTCTGTAGTTCGTTAATCCTTCCCTCTCACTCCACTTCTGTAGTTCGTTAATCCTTCCCTCTCACTCTACTTCTGTAGTTCGTTAATCCTTCCCCTCTCACTCTACTTCTATAGTTCGTTAATCCTTCCCTCTCACTCTACTTCTGTAGTTCGTTAATCCTTCCCTCTCACTCTACTTCTATAGTTCGTTAATCCTTCCCCTCTCACTCTACTTCTGTAGTTCGTTAATCCTTCCCCTCTCACTCCACTTCTGTAGTTCGTTAATCTTTCCCCTCTCACTCCACTTCTGTAGTTCGTTAATCCTTCCCTCTCACTCTACTTCTGTAGTTCGTTAATCCTTCCCTCTCACTCTACTTCTGTAGTTCGTTAATCCTTCCCTCTCACTCTACTTCTGTAGTTCGTTAATCCTTCCCTCTCACTCTACTTCTGTAGTTCGTTAATCCTTCCCCTCTCACTCCACTTCTGTAGTTCGTTAATCTTTCCCTCTCACTCTACTTCTGTAGTTCGTTAATCTTTCCCCTCTCACTCTACTTCTGTAGTTCGTTAATCCTTCCCCTCTCACTCTACTTCTGTAGTTCGTTAATCCTTCCCCTCTCACTCCACTTCTGTAGTTCGTTAATCTTTCCCCTCTCACTCTACTTCTGTAGTTCGTTAATCCTTCCCCTCTCACTCCACTTCTGTAGTTCGTTAATCCTTCCCCTCTCACTCTACTTCTGTAGTTCGTTAATCCTTCCCTCTCACTCTACTTCTGTAGTTCGTTAATCCTTCCCTCTCACTCTACTTCTGTAGTTCGTTAATCCTTCCCTCTCACTCCACTTCTGTAGTTCGTTAATCTTTCCCTCTCACTCTACTTCTGTAGTTCGTTAATCCTTCCCTCTCACTCCACTTCTGTAGTTCGTTAATCCTTCCCTCTCACTCTACTTCTGTAGTTCGTTAATCCTTCCCTCTCACTCCACTTCTGTAGTTCGTTAATCTTTCCCCTCTCACTCTACTTCTGTAGTTCGTTAATCCTTCCCCTCTCACTCCACTTCTGTAGTTCGTTAATCCTTCCCCTCTCACTCCACTCATTAACCTCTGGTAATTACTCCAGCACCTGTTGTCCAGACATTCATCACTCAGATCACATCAACAACTCATTACGATACGCGACAGAAATAGTTATTATTATTATTATGATTATTATTATTGATTATATTGAAATTGAAAACTAAATTCATATGGGTCCTACAGGCATATGCCTGCGTCCATTGTGAAGACTCTTGGTTTGTGTAGGCGCCGGTGGTCTACATAAGCAGGTCCACACTATATACGAACTAACTGGGAACACAGGACACTCAATAACAGGCTTTTAAAAACCAAAAGACAAAGGGATCTCATCTTCCTGGCCAGTGACTGTCAAAACACGTATCTAAGATGGCAGTCTGCAAGACCCGAAACTCTGGAACCTATTTCATGTAGGTTTAGGCTCTATTGTCCACTGGGAGGGCAGACTCTGTCGATTTAAGTACATTGGTGATTTTGACTTTGTAAGCAAGGGTTCTCGATTGTTCAGAGTATCCATAATACACCCCACACACACACACACATTAATCAATATAATATCTCTGAAGTTACTGTGGACTTCTGCGTACACAGGAGCGAGGGGGACTTAGCCTTTTCCCAATATTTCAGAGATTAAAGTATACTTGACTGATTATGTTCGGGTGACATGCAGCCTTAATGACCCCTCCTGTAATCAATGTGATGTCTGCAAACTGCAGTATACCTGGAGGGTGTTCCGGGGGTTAACGCCCCCTGGTCTCTGTCTATGATCAGGTCACACCAGATGTCCTGTTATCACACTGACCTTGTGTTATCTCTTAACGTACTCGCTGCACCCCCTGCTTTTCACTGGGGGAGGGAGGGGGTTGTTCCATCCCCTGCCGAGTCTTTTGCTTTCGTAGGGAGTGATTTCCGTATGCAGATTTGGGACTAGTCCCTCTAGGATTTTCCAAGTGTATATTATCATGTATCTTTCTCGCCTGCGTTCCAAGGAGTAGAGGTCAAGGGCCTTCAACATGGAGAGTAATTGTATACACAGAGTGGTTTCAGAGCTTTCAGAGTACATACTTAGAGAGGTGTGAATACCTCACTGTATATACACAAAGAGGTGTGTATTTGTGTATAAGCCGAGTGTTATTTCACTGTATATACACCCAAAAAATGTGTATATCTGAGTATGGAAGAAATCGCAATAAAACACGTGATTGCAAATATGAAAAAAATACCACAGCAATAATAGGAATTAAAACCTGAGCGCTTTCGTGTGCTTACACACATCTTCAGAGGATATGTGTAGCATTCACTCAGATTATATCTCCCTCATTGTTCTTACGGGGAGAGGTATGTATCTTTGCGTATACATCGATAAATGTGTATCTGATCATTGCGTGTGCGTATACACGAAGGGGTGTGTATTTCTGTGTGTGTGCTCCCACCAAAATGGGACACTCAGTGTGTATATATATACACCAAGGAGAGTGTATTCCATACAGTACAGGACACATAATAACACATCAGATATGACTGTTTAGTACTGTGTCATTAATGTATTCTGTAATTTACATGAGTAGCGTATACGAACACGATTATACACGTATATGCATACATGCGCACGCACACATACACATTCTCTCTCTCTCTCTCTCTCTCTCTCTCTCTCTCTCTCTCTCTCTCTCTCTCTCTCTCTCAACTCAATTTACGCAGTAAAAGAGCTGCCAAGCTTTTGCGTTAAGTAAATTAAACCATTACAAACCAGGGGTAATACGCAGAATTATTATTTAAATTAAGAACTGCGTTTTAGAGAGCTAACTCAGGACACTTGGGCCCTCATCCAATGCAAGAAAAACAGGCGAGAATAACAACTCTATTGTTATTCCTATTGTTACTTCCGATATTACTATAAATATTACCCCACAACAACAATAACAGTAATTTCTGGGCGGTGGATAATATCATGCGAATGATAGAGTATCTCCTTCAAGGTGATAATAATCGCAAGACTGTCCGTTGCTAGTAGGAAATAGAGAGGTCGTGGGGTTAATAGAGAGGTCGTGGGGTTAATAGAGAGGTCGTGGGGTTAATAGAGAGATAGTGAGGTTAATACAGAGGTCGTGGGGTTAACAGAGAGGTCGTGGGGGTAACAGAGAGATCGTGGGATTAATAGAGAGGTTGTGGGGTTAAGAGAGAGGTCGTGGGATTAATAGAGGGGTCGTGGGGTTAATAGAGAGATCGTGGGGTAAATAGAGAGGTCGTGGGGTTAACAGAGAGGTCGTTGGGTTAATAGAGAGGTCGTGGGGTTAATAGAGGGGTCGTGGGTTAATAGAGAGATCGTGGGGTAAATAGAGAGGTCGTGGGGTTAACAGAGAGGTCGTAGAGTTAATAGAGAGGTTGTGGGGTTAACAGAGAGGTTGTGGGTTTAACAGAGAGGTTGTGGGGTTAACAGAGAGGTCGTGGGGTTAACAGAGAGGTCGTGGGGTTAATAGAAAGATCACGGGGTAAAGAGGAGCTGGCTGGAAGTCAGGGAACCCTCTAGTGTTGAAGCTATGTACTAGCCCTGGCCCTCTAGTTTCAACACTTGGTTCACCATTGGTTCCAATTCCATTGGTTCAGGCAGTTGTTTACTATCGTGCCGTTCCGATTTGGCGAGGCAACTCGGTGGAAATTGTGGAAGAGGTCGACTGGCTGAAATTATAGCGAGGAGACTGTTGTCTGTTATGTCTCTGTTGACTGTTTCTCCCTAGGGAGGGAGAGGGAGAGGGAGAGAGGTAGGGATCCAAGTCTCGCTCCATATTTACCCGTGATTGTCGCATGTCAGCTGAATATATTTGTGGACAAACAATCAGAACAGGAGCCAGGCGTTTCAGAATGACAAACAAAAATACCAGCCACACTAGTCAAAAATGGGAAAACTTTGCGGTAAATATTATTTCTAACTTGTGTTTTGAGGGTCACCTAAACTCGACAAGCTTACAAGCACACACACACAAACACACACACACACACACACACACACACACACACACACACACACACACACACACACACACACACACGGGATGGGTAAATATAAGGACTACCTCAGGGAGGTAATGACGTGAGGTATCTACAGAGAGGTAAGGGGAGGTAAATGCATTTGTGTGGATCGTATATTGAAGGTGTTGAGCCTCGTAAGGTGAAGCATGGAACCAGGTGAGGGGGAGGGTATTTTTTTTTGTCTTGTGATTGTGGTAGTGGTTGTGGTGGTGATAGTTCCGACTATGATAGTTGTGACGGTGCTGGTTGTCTAACAGAGCAACATGGCGGAACCAAAGCATAGAAGATACCTTTCAACAACTCTTCTGCTAAATAACTTACTGGTGTGACCTGCTCCACCACTAGGCCCCGCTGCCCTACGATACCGTCTCCAACTGCTGCCTCTCACTCTGGCTCCTCTATATGAACCAAAAGTGACGAAAAGAATTCCAGCAAGAGCCGCATGCGCTCTTACGTTCATTTCGTATCAATACATCGTAAATACCTGGAAGACTTTGTTTATATTCTCTCGTAGCTTTCTGGTGTCCTCTTCAGAGGTGATTTTCTTGCTATTCTTTTGTAACCTTTGCGTTCTTATCTATGTCAGGAGACCTGGTCTGGGTCGCTGGGACGTTGACCCCCGAATGCATCCTTCAGGTATCCTTCAGGTATCCTTCATGCATCCTTCAGGCATCCTTCAGGCATCCTTCAGCTATGTTTTCTTTGAGGATGAGAAACATACGTGGCGCCGGGATCGTGCCTTGGAGCACTGGGCTTTACACATAAATCTAAATTTCACCTCATTTACTACTGCTGCTACTACTACTATTACTACTACTACTGTTACGACTACTACTACTGCTATTATTACTACTACTACTACTACTACTGCTAGTACAATTACTAATACTACTACCACTGCTACTTCTACTACAACTATTACCACTATTACTATCCTACAACTACTACTACTACTACTATTACTACTACTACTACTACTACTATTACTACCCTTTCACGAGGGGAAATGAAAATCCACTTGCCAGATTTTCCTGTTATAACCATAGGCCTTTTTTTTCCTTTGCTTGTCACATCTGTCAAAGGCCTTAGCCAAGTCCTGCCTTTGGAAGACATTTCAATCAAAATGGCGTCTGCCTGGCGCTCTCCGCAGACGGTGGACCGAGCCTCCAACACACCTTGCCCCTAATGACCCCACAGGGGTTGAGCGCCTAACATGAATTAATCTAAATCCTGGTTTTGGAGATTTCCCCCCAAAAAAAAAAAAATCAGTGATTTAAGTGATTGTCACCTGTAATGACGCCTCTTGGAGTTATTCTACAAGTATAATAAAAAATATCTGTTATTAACATAAAGCCACAATTCGTTATACAATTCGTTGTACAGTTCGCTGTACAATTCGTTGAACTATTCATTATACAATTCTTTGTACAATTCGTCGTTGCACAATTCGTTGTATACCTCGTTATACAATTCGCAATACAACTGGTTATTCTTGAATTGTATTTTGCATTTCTCCTTGCGTGAAAATGTGTTAATTTACTTAACTCATGAGCGAAGAAGTATTGAATTTTAAAGAGAGAGAGAGAGAGAGAGAGAGAGAGAGAGAGAGATTACTTAACATAGTTAAACGTGGCTTTCATTAATGGCTAAGGGTGTGTGTGTGTGTGTGTGTGTGTGTTTTATAACACCCCGTGTTTTAGGAATTTGCATATACATGTATATATATATATATATGTCGTGCCGATTAGGTAAAACTAGTCAATTAGCAAGAACTCCTTTAAAATTAAGTCCTTTCTAAAATTTTCTCTTATACGTTTAAAGATATATATTTTTCATTTATGTTAATGTAAAAATGTATAATTTTGTACCAAGAGAAACTTTGAAAACCTACCTAACCTTATTACAACAAGCGCAATTTAATTTATCCTAACCCAACTAAATATATTTTAGATACGTTAACATTAATTTAATAATAAACAAACACAATGAAATATATTTTTTCGTTATGTTCAGAATGATTTTGGCGAAATTATTGCATACACAAATTTTCACTTGTCTTATATGGCAAGGTGAGCGTTGCTATTTAAGCAAAAATCGCAAGTTTTACCTAATCGGCACGACATATATATATATATATATATATATATATATATATATATATATATATATATATATATATAAATTACAGATTTTGATAGTTTACATGAACGTAATTATATCACAGGTAAAACTTAATGACTTCTTAATTAAGGTAAACACCTTAGATGCAACTTGTAGAGTAACTAACCCACCTGTAGGATAATTAACCCACCTGCAGAGTAATTAACCCCTCTGAAGAGTAATTAACCCGCCTGAAGAGTAATTAACCCGCCTCCTGCAACTACAATGAAAGGTGTGCTGAAGCACCGACCTCTGATGAGTCATTATTGATCGTTCAGGAGGTCAAAGGTCAGAGTTAAAGACCAGTGTGCGGTACGTGACTGCTACGCTGCCTGCTGCCCTAATGCCTCACCGCCCTGCCTGGCACACGATCTGTTCTAATTTTGACTTACAATTATTTTAAGTGGATACCGGCGCCAATTTATTATTATTATTATCATTTATTATTATTATTATTGTTATTTAATATTATTTTTGTTGTTATTAATGTTATTAATTATTGTTATTAATAATATTATTATTTTTATTATTATTATTCTAGGAATGGGAGTCTAGCACCAACTCCTTGGATTAAGAACCCATCAGCGGCATCAAGATATCATTTCCAGGTCCTCTCTCTTTCATAATATATATATATATATATATATATATATATATATATATATATATATATATATATATATATATATACATTATATATATATATATATATATATTTGATAAAGATAGATAGATAGTAACAGAGACGGTGGAAGGCCTTTCGATAGGAAAACCTTCGTCAGATGCAAGAGCATTAGGTGACGTAACTAGGAATTCTAGGAGTTAGGAAGGAAAGGATGATTTTTTTTTAGAAAGTATGTGGTAATGATATTACTGTATATTAGTATATTATTACTGTATACTAATTTAATATTGATAATCTCAGCTCTCCCGTTTTCTTTTACCGTAGGTGTTACGTTTTCTGTTGGGCAAGGAGAAGGGCAGACTAGGACAAAATTTACTGCAGTCTTCTCTGAGTTACTTGTCAGAAGGGTTAATATTTTAGAAATGGAAGAGGAAGTGGAGGAGGAGGAGGAGGACTAGGAGGAGGAGGAGAAGGAGAAGGAGAAGCAGGTGGTTGTGGAGGTGGAGGAGGACGAGGACGAGGAACATCAGCAAACCGTATTTATCAAAATGTGTCTTATTTTGTATTGTGTTGGTGGTAATTGTGACGGTGGTAGTTATGATGGTATTTCTTGTGATGGTGGTAGTTGTGGTGATGATAGTTGTGATGGTGATAGCTGTGATGGTGGCAGTTGTGGTGGAGATAGTTGTGATGGTGATAGCTGTGATGGTGGTAGTTGTGATGGTGATAGCTGTGATGGTGGTAGTTGTGGTGGTGATAGTTGTGATGGTGATAGCTGTAATGTTGGTAGTTGTGATAGTAGTTGCGATGGTGATAATTGTGGTGGCAGCAGTTGTGATGGTGATAGTTTGTGGTGGTGATAGTTGTGATGGCAGTAGTTGCAATAATGATTGTTGTGGTAGTGATAGTCGTGGTGGCAGAAGTCGTGATGGCTGTACTTGTGATAGTGATAGTCGTGGTGGCAGTAGTCGTGATGGCAGTACTAGTGATAGTGATAGTCGTGGTGGCAGTAGTCGTGATGGCAGTACTAGTGATAGTGACAGTCATGGTGGCAGTAGTCGGGATAATCGTGATCGTCTGTGGTGGTGACCTGGACGTCCTCACTCATGAGCATCACCACACACAAAAGGTACACAAAACGAATCTTCATCTCCCATACAAACACTGACAACCTTCTTCCCTCTTCCAGGAAAGATGTCACGCGCTCTCGTGCAGATGCTGAGTCTCACAGGACTGGGTGAGTGATCTGTCTGGACATCACATCCTCAAAATTGACATATATATATATATATATATATATATATATATATATATATATATATATATATATATATATATATATATATATATATATATAGAATTCAGAATGTCTTTGTCAAAGGTAATAATCGCATTACGAGAGTAATGTTAGAATGTTTCGTAATTCTTGCTCGTTATTTGAATAATTGTTAATAATTGCTGTGATGTTGCAGTTGTGAGGCAATTATCACGCAATGCGTGATGAGATATATGACTTTCATGGTGTCAGTAAACACACGCACGCATGCATGCACACACGCACGCATGCATGCACACGCACACACAGGAAGAGAATCCTAGTAACGACTAGCGAAGAGGGCAGAGCCAGGATCTGTGAATCGACCCCTGCAACTACATATAGGTGAGTACATAAGGTGAGTACACATCACTGTACTCAGAACGGACCATCAGGGACCCTGGAGAACATCAACACAACGAAAGAAGGAATGAGACTACTATAAGAGGAGGACGCAACACAAAACAATGGGACCAGACAATGCATCTCCGTGAGTGTTGAGGGCAAGGGCCAAAACAACTATGCGACTAATAGCAAAGGTACTCAACTAATTTCTCCAATCAGGAGAGCTGCTTGAAAAATAAAAAAAAAGGGCCAACGAGATACCAATTTACATGTAAAAAAGGTCAGACAAGAGCCCTTGAATTCCAAGCTAGGATCTATGAATCTCAATAAGACAAAGGATTTCTGAGCACTTGGAAAAGAAAATTCTTTATAGAAAGCCAACGTGGATTTAGGGATGGTAAATCCTATCTTACGAATGTGCTGGGATTTTGCTACAGGGTCAGAGATAAAAATGGTCGTGGATTGCATTTTCTTGGACTGTAGGAAAGCATGTGATACCGTACCACGTCAGAGATTAGTCAGGAAATTAGAACAAGTAGTTGAGACAGAAGGCAGAGTCCTCCAGTGGATCAAGGAGTACCTAAATGAGAGAAGGCAGAGAGTAAAAAAGCCAAATGAGTGAAGGCATGAGGATGGGAGTACCAAAATAAGAGAGGGGTTTCCCCGGGGCGGAGTCTTGAGGACAGGTGCTCGTTTTTAAGAGGCAGAGTGCTAGGGGACCAAGGACCATAAATGAGAGAAGGCAGAGTCTCAGTGGATCAAGGAGCACCTAAATGAAGAAGGCAGAGTGCTCAGTGGATCAGTACCTAAATGAGAGAGCAGAGGTCTCCAGTGGATCAAGCACCTAAATGAAAAGGCAGAGTGCTCCAGTGGATCAAGGAGCACCTAAATGAGAGAAGGCAGAGTGCTCCAGTGGATCAAGGAGCACCTAAATGAGAGAAGGCAGAGTGCTCCAGTGGATCAAGGAGCACATAAATGAGAGAAGGCAGAGTGCTCCAGTGGATCAAGGAGCACCTAAATGAGAGAAGGCAGAGTGCTCCAGTGGATCAAGGAGCACATAAATGAGAAGCAGTGCTCCAGTGGATCAAGAGCACCTAAATGAAGAGAGAGTGCTCCAGTGGATCAGGAGCACCTAAATGAGAGAGCAGAGTGCTCCAGTGGATCAAGGAGCACATAAGTGAGAAGAAGGCAGAGTGCTCAGTGATCAGGAGCACCTAAGTGAGAGAAGGCAGAGTGCTCCAGTGGATCAAGGGAGCACATAAATGAAGAGGCAGAGTGCTCAGTGGATCAGAGCACCTAAATGAGAGAAGGCAGAGTGCCCATTGATCAAGGCACATAATGAAGAAGGCAAGTGCTCAGTGGATCAAGGAGCACCTAAATGAAGAAGGCAGAGTGCTCCAGTGGATCAAGATACCTAAATGAAAGGCAAGTGCTCCAGTGGATCAAAGGTACCTTAATGAAGAAGGCAAGTGCTCCAGTGGATCAGGAGTACTAAATGAGAGAAGGCAGAGTGCTCCAGTGGATCAAGGATCCTTAATGAGAGAAGGCAGAGTGCTAGTGGATCAAGATTCCTTAATGAGAGAAGGCAGAGTGCTCCAGTGGATCAGAGTACCAATGAGGCAGAGTGCTCCAGTGGATCAGAGATTAATGAAGAAGGCAGTGCTCCAGTGGATCAAGGAGTACCTTAATGAGAGAAGGCAGAGTGCTCCAGTGGATCAAGGAGTACCTAAATGAGAGAAGGCAGAGTGCTCCAGTGGATCAAGGAGTACCTAAATGAGAGAAGAGAGAGTAACAGCAGGTGAAACATGAGGATGGGAGAGTATAACGAGGGGGTTCCGCGAGGTGTTGGGACCGCTGTTGTTTTTAAAGCATGTGAATGACCTACAAGAGGGAATAGTCCTTGTGTCACTGTCTTCTGGCGGTATTAAAATAATCAGAAGAGATTAGGATAACATGTAATACTCTCTAATACCAGGATAACAGGTAAAAACTCTCTGATATCAGGATAAAAGTATGAATAGTTCCTGATATCAGGAAAGCAGATCAAAACTCTGATATCAGTATACCTCTCAAGGGGAAAGGTTCCTTAGATGGGGTTTTTGGGGGGAGGGCTCTTGATCTAGGGAATTGGATCTGTGCTCCAGTTCCCTGAATTAAACCTGAATGCCTCCCCTCCCCACGGGCGCTGTATAATCCCTACGGGCTTAGCGCTCCCCATAAAAATTAATAATAATAATAATAATAATAATAAAAAAAAATTAAAAATCAAAAAAAATTTCACTTTCCACACAAAAACTCTGAACGTTGATTTATTAATTTTGTCCCGGACAAAATTTGACGAAGATTTCTTGCCCAGTAAAAAAATTTATTCATTAAATCCTCTCACTTGAACTCCCACCTTTAGACTCTCCATTAATGCAATTAAAATCGCCCTGATTAACTTCCGCTGTAGGTCATTAGCGGGAGTATTGTCATTTGTGTTTCGACCTGACTGGCTGTGAGGAATTAGACACCTGTGCAACACCTGGGTGTCTTCCAATAAGCATAAACAGGTGTTGTGCGTGTGTTTTATTTCTCTCACTTGTCGGTGTTGCCGTGACGTCTGTCTGCGTCTATTTGCGAATGTGTAGATACGTGTAATAATCTCGTGTACTGATGCGTTTTATGGATTATTAGGGATTTTAAAGAGGATTGGAACTACTCTGGTTCTGAAGATCATACTAACAGAAGGCGACTGGAACCACTCTGCTTCTGATCCTGTTTACAGTCACGATCATCTTCTTTTTTCAGTTTAGCAACCAAAGGCTATTTGGCCAACGAAAACATTCCCCTCCAAAAAGGTCAGTTATTATTCCTGTTTTGGCAACATTGATCTGAAATATTGCACCGGAGATTATTTCCAGCGAGCCGAGGCCGCAGTTACCTGTCCAGTACAGAGCCAAAAAAACTGGAAGCGGGTCAGAATAAGCTGGGTTTTTTGCATGCGTCAAATGCTGACGTCAAATGCGGTTTCAATTTTCTATTGATTTGGCCACCAAAATGGCTAGTTTGTTGTGCACCCCATATCCATCCTGTGGATGGTAGGGCAAGAACATATCCATCCTGTGGATGGTAGGGCAAGAACATATCCATCCTGTGGATGGTAGGGCAGAACATATCCATCCTGTGGATGGTAGGGCAGAACATATCCATCCTGTGGATGGTAGGGCAAGAACATATCCATCCTGTGGATGGTAGGGCAAGAACATATCCATCCTGTGGATGGTAGGGCAAGAACATATCCATCCTGTGGATGGTAGGGCAAGAACATATCCATCCTGTGGATGGTAGGGCAAGAACATATCCATCCTGTGGATGGTAGGGCAAGAATATATGGATAAACAAGAGTCTTAGGGAGAAGTCTCTAGTAATATTAACAGCTGTACATCTGAATATATATCAACAGATTATATTTTATCTGCTACAAGTAAATTTATGGCATGAGATTGGCAATACTAAATAACTATTATCACAGTGGTAAGTGAGCAATAGCTGGATGCATAATACATGTGCAATACCTGTGTTAGAATGATAAAGCCTGCTGAGCAGACGACTACTTTCTCAATAAATTATACCCGGGTGTGACACAAAAATATCACCAGCGTTCAGTGTATTCGGTATCAGCAACACACTTGCAACACAAGGCCAGAAACACATCTCCACCGTATCGAAACACTGCAGCAACACCACCACACCCGTACACTTACGCTTCGCCACGCCAACACCACTTACACCCGACCATTTCATCTTCTTCTCTACTTAAAAATGCTCCAGAGTCTGGGTTATTAGCACCATTATACACTTGTAGTGACGTGAACAACCTTGAGCATGTCTGTATTTGGGCTCCCACGACTTAGCCTCACCATCATCCAAACACGAGAAGGTTGAATAAACAGAAGAGCATCAATATTAGTCGTTCATACCCAGGAATATCACTGTCTATTTTGAGATTCAAGTTCGCCCTATTGAAAGTTGGAGTCATACACGTCCGAGGAAGTGTATGACTGGACGCAAAAGAAAGCTGTCGACCTCTATACCCTTGTCCAGTGGAAATTCTATATATTTTTTATATGGCCTTAAGTCTTGTCTATAGTGCTCATGGTCTGTGTTAGTGAAGGTGAATGCATTTAACTGCAGGGTCTCGGGTTTCACAAACTGGTCTTGGCAGTTCGTGAGGTTGCATATCGGATATCTAGTTTCGTACCCTGTCACAGCTTACTCATCGTGAGTTCACGTAGCATTTCTGAATTCGTTATGAGTCCCAGTCTTGTGTGAGTGGTTTAATGTCTCTCATCGGTGAGTTGTCGGTGTTCTTCACGCGTTGTCAGTCGTCTTGGACAAGCTTCTTATGACTGACCTTGTTCCGTGACTGCCGCCGCTACTACTACTACTACTACTACTACTACTCCAGAGAGTGCCAAAGCCTTCGCACTCTCTCTCCTCCATGTTCGTTACCCGAGATCCCCTGCGTTACCTGGATTCCACTCTACAGTTACCCGATCTCTTCTCTGTTCCAAGTCTTTCCTTTTATGTCAAGTACACGTTTTTGCCTTCTCTTGGACTACGCCAGGCTTCGCTGGGTACTAAGAGAGTCGAAGCAAATCGCCCCACTTCGTCAGTCTCGATGTCGCACTCCGCTTCGTGCAGTTCAGCACTTTGTCCACTGTGGACAGCTGTGCTACAAATATACTAGTGTATTGGGATTGTTGATACGCTTCATGGTACCCGTGGAAACAGATACAAAAGGCAGCGTAACGAGATCTTTCATTGACAATAAAGGTTCTCATCCATTGCATTTGCCTTTTTGTTTTTTTTTAAGTGTAAGTATTTTATCCCATGTCAGTGTTTTAATACATTTCTCTCCACCGTGGTATCTGTACTCGTCCACACAGGCACAAGACACGTTTCGCCCCTGTCTAAATGCCTGAAAATTGTCTTTGTTCCTATTTGATTAGAGGCACATTCGTCCTTCGTTCGAAGGAAGATGAAGAATTAGACATGTGCAACATCTGGGTCTCTTTAGTGTAGACGTTTCGCCCACCAGTGGCTTTATCAATACAAATTCAAGTCTTGGAGTTGGTGGAGAATCTGAAGCACAGGCAGTAAGCCTGGCGCTTATATACTGGCGTCAGGCGAGGGTCGTGTAGCAGACGAAGGCACCGTCGCTGGTAGGTGGGATTCCCCAGCGAAAAGAAGGACCTTATAAGAACATAAGAATAGAGGAGCACTACAGCAGGCCTATTGGCCCATACTTGGCAGGTCCTTCTCAAACCAAAACCTAATTAACAACTATTTGCCCAACCTGTTTTCAATGGGCTGGGCAGGGACACGTCTCGACCCATCTAGAGCACTGTCTCTGCAAGAAAGCAAGATAAACTACTATATTTCAATAACAAAAGAACTAAGCTAATCACCATGACTGAGCCTGGGTGTGAAAAAAAGACACTATACATGGAAATGTCTTACGACGTTTCGACCAGGACTAGACCTGATCAAATAAGCAAAACTTTACAAGTCAAACGAAGACCTGAGGTCGATATTTGAAATATGTGTCTCGACACAGAGTCTGGGATACCTTCATTGAGAGAGGATTATTAAATTTGCTTTATGAAGACTGATGATATATACTCTTCCTTGGAACCCAAATAACTTACACTATTGTACCCGTTGTTCATCGGAACAACGTTGCACTCTGTACAGAGTTTTCACGTGAAAGACGTGAACAATGAGACACTTGTGGAACATTTGGGAATTAATATTGTGGAAACGTTTCGCCAGCCAGTGGCTTCTTCAGTCCAATGCAGAGAAGAACGTTGAAAGAGGAGGCGGAGAATGAGGTGATCAGTCCCTCACGCTGGCGCCGATGTGTTCAGACCATCAGTCTTGACTGACATCACACGTGAAAGATATATTTTGGATTTTTTTTTTCAAATTCCTGGATGGCTTTTTTTTGCAGAGTCCGGCGTGTCCCAGGCAGACAAATATGTTTCTGCCTAAGTGTCTTGTTGCAAATGTGTCGTGAATCTCTGAAAAATGGGAGAGCTACGTCCAAATTAAAGCCCCAGCAACACTGTCTTGCTTGGCAGCCCTCCCTGACTTACCCCACACGGGTCGATTACAAGGCGTTTTCAGATTGAGCAATAAGTCTGCCTATTGCCAAGGAGTCGACCCCGAGGCAGTCACCAGGTCACCTTCCTGCCTACCCAGTAATCACCATTAATTTTTAAAGGGGTGGAGGGGTAAGCCAGCGGAAGGCCTCGGTCAGATGACCAAAAAGCTCCAGCGGCGGGGCATCATGTGACTTAGACCCGCGTCAGGAAATACTTGTCCTGTTTCCTGAGGAACCTCACTTGACCTGACCAGATGGTCCGCTTCTGTGGTTACCACTGTTTGTTCAACACTTTGGTCCTCTAAGCAGAAATTATAAGACCGTGATCATTGCAACTTATACTAATATTACACAAGTAACCGGCACATAGGAGAGAGAGAGAGAGAGAGAGAGAGAGAGAGCAATTACAAGTCACTCGTTAGTGTGACTTGTAAATGATCCAATTCGGACCGAAACGTCGTGGTGAGTTTCTCTCTCCTCTCTGAGGGTTATTTGTGTATTGTTCCAGTCACGGTATTGTTCCAGTCACGGTATTGTTCCAGTCACGGTATTGTTCCAGTCACGGTATTGTTCCAGTCACAGTATTGTTAAAGTCACGGTATTGTTCCAGTCACGGTATTGTGGCTTTTTGCTCTTTATACTAATATTTCAACCAAACACTCAACAAACTCACCATCACTCAACAAACCGTCATCAATACACAACAAACCGTTGTTAGTTTATACAAACTAGGAAAGTTTTTTGGTCATTTTTTTTTTTAAGAAAGTTAACATGGGCCACCACTGTGACTCTTAAATACAGAGTTTTGTACAAGAGTCTCACACCAGTTTGTGTGAGGCGAGATCCGGCTCTTGTAAACTATGTTAAAATGGTTTGGATTCGATCTATTGGTTCGTTGTCTTCATGACGTCGTAGCGCAGGATAATTCTGCAGGATAATTCTGACGTTGTATCGCTGGCTTCCGTGAATGGTCTTCCTTTTGTGACGTTGCATAATAAATTAGATCTGCCTTGTATGGGCCAGTGGGCCTGCTGCAGTTTTCTGTCTGTCGTATTTTCTTAAATCTCGACTCCTAGTCTCGGCACCTGCTCTCAGCACTTACTCTCAGCACTTACTCTCAGCACTTACTCTCAAAGCCTACTCTCAGCGCCTACTCTCAGCACCTACTCTCAGCACCTACTCTCAGTGCCTACTCTCAGCGCCTACTGTCAGCACCTACTCTCAGCACCTACTCTCAGCACCTACTCTCAGCATCTACTCTCAGCGCTTACTCTCAGCACCTACTCTGACGTCTCAAGGAGTGACAAAGGCTATCCAGTCCTCCCCTAAGAATGGCATTTTGATTAACCCTTTTTGCGAACTCTTGTTTTGGCAACTCAGACCAAGTTAATCGAAGAATAATAAACGACCAGCGCCCCCTACACCACTTATATATATATATATATATATATATATATATATATATATATATATATACATTTAAGAGAGAGAGAGAGATGGTGCGGGAAAGAGGTAGATGGAGAAAATAAATTAAATGGAATTTGAAACAATGGAGTGGAAAGGAGAGGTATGAACGTAGAGGGATGAAAGAAGAAAGGGAGGGAAGAAAGGAAGGGTGATAGAGGGAGAGGAGGGAGGGAAAGAGAGAGCGAGAGAGGGAGGGATTGCCTTCTCCCTGAAAGCCAAGGAACTCTAAAACTCTCAGAGTAGAAGCAAAGTCTGAGAGATTTTTAATAAAGTTCACATGCAAAACTTTGGAACCTTAGGTGTGGTAGTGGTGGTAGTAGTGGCAATGGTGGTAGGGATGGTGGTGGTGGTAGTAGTAATGGTGGTGGTGGTAGTGGTAATGGTGGTGGTAGTAGTAATGGTGGTGGTAGTGGTAATGGTGGTAGGGATGGTAGTGGAGGTAATTGTGGTAGTGGTAATGTTAGTAGTGACTTTAGTGCTGGTAATGGTATTGGTGGTAGTGATGGTAGTAGTGATAATGGCTGCAGTGATGTTAGTAGTGGTTAGAAGTAGTAATGGTGGCAGTGATGGTAATAGTGGTGGTGCTGGTAGTAGTTATGGTGGTAATGATAGTATTGGAGATAGTGGTAGTTTTGGTGGTAGCAGTGTTAACGGTGGTAGTGATGGTAGCAGTGGTGGTAGTGAGGGTAGTCGTAGCAGTGATAGCAAACTGTCAGTACTAACAGTAACGATAACAGTAACGCCCGCGACGATATCGATACAAACAACGACAGCAACGACAACAATGCCAGTAATAAAGCTAGCAGTTGTATCAATAGCCAACAACGAGAGGGCAATATCTGCAAACAACGGCAGCACAAAAGAATACTATTAAAGTCGAATTACAGATAATGTCAGCGTGCAGACAATATTTCATAGCTGGGAGAGAACACCTCATTTATCACCCCGGCAGCCAGCAGTTGCTGGAACACTGCTGCCAGACGCACGTTCAAACAATGCTGCCAGACGTATACTCAAAGAATGATGCCAGACGTATACTCAAACAATGCTGCCAGACGTATACTCAAACGATGCTGCCAGACGTACGCTCAATCTCACTCAAATTTATTAACCTCAGTGAATCTGACACACTCACACACGCCGTACATGTCATACCAGTTCTTAAAAGTATGTATAAAGCCTGCTTCCACCATTACTTCCAGCTCATGCCACTTCCTCACCATTCTGAGGCTGAAAAAATACTTCCTGACATCTGTGTGACTCATCCGACTCTAACTTTCAATAGTGATCTTGTATACCGGTTTTCCCCTCTCCGTGTGTATGTACTCACCTATTCACCAAGACGTGGTTACAGGGGTCGAGTCATAGCTCCAGCGTGTGTGTGTGTGTGTTCGCAGTGCTCAGATGACAGGTGTCTCAGCTATTAAGATATATGCGCCTCTTCGTCTTGTGAGCAGCAGTGGAGGAGATATTAATTTCAGAGAAGAAAATGTATGATAATCGAGGATTCACACTTACTACTACTACCACCACTACTACTTCTACTACTGCTTCTACTACTACTACTGCTTCTACTACTACTACTGCTTCTACTACTACTACTACTTCTACTACTGCTTCTACTACTACTACTGCTTCTACTACTACTACTGCTTCTACTACTACTACTGCTTCTACTACTACTACTACTTCTACTACTGCTTCTACTACTACTACTGCTTCTACTACTACTACTGCTTCTACTACTACTACTGCTTCTACTACTACTACTGCTTCTACTACTATTGCTTCTACTACTACTGCTGCTGCTTCTACTACCACTACTACTACCACTACTGCTACCACTACTTCTACTACTACTATTGCTACTATTATTACTACCATCACTTTTACGAATAATATTACTACTAATAATAGCAATAATAATAATAATTAATAAAAATAAATTATTGTTATTGTGAATTATGAATAACTAAATGTAAGGAACACTTGTGAATGTTCACTAATGACTCTAATTAAGACTAATTCAGTAGATTAATTGATCTGTATATGTCGATCCCCGTCTGCTGAAAAGGACCCCAAGACGACCCCAAGACGACCCCAGGACCCCAAGAGGACCCAAAAGAACCACAGAAGGACCCCAAGAGGATCCCAGAAGGACCCCAAGAGGACCCCAGAAGGGGGTCGAAATGTACAAATCAATCAATCTCCCGATTTTCATGTGCATTATTATTGAAAATGAATTATTATTATTATTATTATTATTATTATTATTATTATTATTATTATTATTATTATTATTATTATTATTATTACGTACATGATTTCATCCCATTCTTAATGGCGCTGGATGACCCCTACGGATTTAGCGCTTCCTTAAATTTTCCAAATAGTGCTGAAGATAGGACAAATTGGTCGGAGGGTGGGAGAGAACCTTCTGCTATACTAACCTAATCTCAAACTATCTAATCGGGATTAGAGATGGGTTGAAGGCAACTTAAAAATCTCAGAAATAGCCACATTCAGGGCCGTTTATAAATTCTGGTACATAACCATGGTTAACATAAAAAAAATAACATTTTTTTATGTTTATTTGTTGAGAAAATTAATGCGTATAGCCTTTTAAAAAAGTCCCCTCCCCCCCCAGAAAAAAAAGAGAGGAACGTAGCAAAAGTTACGAAAAACACCAGCTGTTTTAAGTAGCCAAAAATAAATGAAGGGATAACGTATGGATCACGAAATCTAAACACGATTGAAAACAGAAACGGGCGGGGTTCGAACCCATGGCGGGTGAGTCTCAAAACTCACTGGTCAGTGGTTAGCACATTGGCCTGGTTGTGTGATTTATCACACCTGGTAATTAAAGCTGGCGAAACTCAAAGCCTTTTTTCTCCAGTTCTAATAAAGTGTTTGGATTTTTGCTCATTTTCCCCCTTAAGCTTAGAGAGCGAGTGTAAATAATAATTATAATAATGCCTGTGCTTTTACACATCTATTATCATAATTATGATAACACGTGAGTTTCTACACGAAATTACGTTAATTCTCCTACTGATATGCATGATGTAGGTAGAACTGCAAGTGGCTTTACAAGCCTCTGGTTTATCCTTCCTGGTGGCTTATATTTCGTTCTCCTGGTTGAGGTTGTGCTAATGGGGCTTGGCTTAAAGGGGTGGGAGGGGCGTTAATAAAAAAAGTTACCTGGGTTATTGGTAACTCAGTACTTGGGTTATTAAAAACGCAGGTACCTGGGATTGTAATATTCCCTCCACGCCTAATAATAATAATAATAATAATAATAATAATAATAATAATAATAATAACAATAATAATAAATATAATAATAATAATAATAATAATAATAACATTGGTTCTAAAGTAGGATCAAGATTATTATTATTATTATTATTATTATTATTATTATTATTATTATTATTATTATTATCATCGTCACGTTGAGTAGGAGCGCCAGTGCCATGAACGTGCCTTACTAAGATAAATGGTACGTAAAAACACCTTTGAGTCAGCACTGGAGACAGCAACAACAGCTGTAGCGGCAACAACAGTAACCCAGGGTGTCTCAGCAGTCGTAGGGCGAACTGTAACTTCTGCAACAGTGGACGAGAGAGACAGAGAGACAGAGACGGACAGAGAGACAGAGAAGAGAGGGTCGCTTAAGGAACTAAATCCTAGCCGGAAGATTTTCTTTTACCCCGGGAGATGGATTGACTAGGATTTCTTGAGGACTCGGGAAGGGAAAAAGGATTCCATCGTTGATTTGGTCTTGGCCTGGTAAAAAAGATACCTATAAGGGTTTAGCGCTTTATATTTCTTTATTCATAAGATGAGGCTCATTTAAAAGCCTTACCTAACAATACCTTTATTCAGTTTTAATGCTATGGAACATAAGTAGGGAAGAGGATGAAGTTGGAGCCAGCTGTGGGCCAGGTGGTTCAAGATGGCGATGCTGAAGGCCTTTGTAAATATTCGACACCCCCCACCAAAAAAAAAAAGACAAAATTAAATTAAAAAAAATCTCAACATTGTGAAAAAGTGAGAATTTGAGTCGTGTGAACTTGAGAGATCGATCATGTAGCATTTGTAATTGTAATTTCGTCCTCCCCCTCTCTCTCTCTCTCTCTCTCTCTCTCTCTCTCTCTCTCTCTCTCTCTCTCTCTCTCATCTGCCACACCACTTCACATCAACATCAGGGTCACTGACTCCTACACCTCTGCAACTTCTCTTTGAGAGAACTACCCAGTCCTAATTCTCTCCTACACTGTACACAGCAGTATATCAGAGTTACTCTCCTACACTGTACACAGCAGTATATCAGAGTTACTCTCCTACACTGAACACAGCAGTTACGTGCGGTCAGCAGTAACAGCCTGGTTGATTAGGCCCTGATATACCGGTAGGCCTGGTCATGGACTGGGCCGCGGGGGCGCTGATCCCCGAAACTCACTCCAGGTAGGTAGGTAGGTACTCTCCTACACTGAACATAGCAGTAGTTCCTTGGAGCGTTGGTATTCCGACGCTCGTTATTTAATCTAGAGGACTGGCCACACACGCACACACACACACACACACACACACACACACACACACACACAACCAACAACAGACACACACAACAACAGACAGACAGAACAGACAACAGGGGACGCGTAATATGCAAATAGACTAAAAATGCTCCACAGTAATTACAGATTCTGTGAAATGCGAGAGGTAACCTTTCGCTCAGAGTGGTCAGAGAAGCGCTGTATTGTGAACCAACCCCCGTGTGTCGCAACACAACCCCCGTGTGTCGCAACACAACCCCCGTGTGTCGCAACACAACGTCCGGGTGTCGCAACACAACCAACGTGTGTCGCATCACAACCCCCGTGTGTCGCAACACAACCCCCGTGTGTCGCAACACAACCCCCGTGTGTCGCAACACAACCCCCGTGTGTCGCATCACAACCCCCGTGTGTCGCATCACAACCCCCGTGTGTCGCAACACAACGTCCGGGTGTCGCAACACAACCCCCCGGGTGTCGCAACACAACCCCCCGGGTGTTGCAACACAACCCCCGTGTGTCGCAACACAACCCCCGTGTGTCGCAACACAACCCCCGTGTGTCGCAACACAACCCCCGTGTGTCGCAACACAACCCCCGTGTGTCGCAACACAACCCCCGTGTGTCGCAACACAACCCCCGTGTGTCGCAACACAACCCCCGTGTGTCGCAACACAACGTTCATTTTCTAACGTCTTCATGTACGTCACTTTCTGAACCATGTGAACAACTCAACCCCCTCCCCCAATTTTTTATTTTAGATGCATTACGGGTTAATTAAGGTTAATACAACGTACCCCAAAATAACCTAAAATTTACCCTATTAGTTTCTTTAGGCCACATTTTTTCCGGTAAATCACGCCTTAGTTAACAGTTATTTTTCAGTTTTTCTGAATCGATAACCATTTAAAATAAATAACCGGCCCCAAAAAAAAAAAAAAAACTACGAAAATTCTCCCTTCAAAAATTATAGATAATAAGGATGTTTAGACGTAAGTGTGTGGGACGATTCCTTATGTATATTATATAACAAATTTAGGACGATAGTTCTATAAATATAGATGATAGCAGCTCTATAAACATAAGCAGGGGTGCAAACGAGAGAGAGAGAGAGAGAGAAAGAGAGAGAGAGAGAGAGAGAGAGAGAGAGAGGGGGGGAAACATCACTAACGTCGGCTGTAGTAGATGTTCACTGAGGTTATGAGTTAGTACGTTAGTAAGTTTATTCAGGTGTAGATACACGTAAAACAATTACATAAATTACCATACATAGCAGCACATGTGTATATTACCCAGGATAACTCAAAAAAGTCAGGCAAAGTGACTTATTTCCATTGTGGCCCTTGTATTTCCATTGGGGCCTTGTATTTCCATTGGGGGCCTTGTATTTCCATTGGGGTCCTTGTATTTCCATTGGGTCCTTGTATTTCCATTGGGGCCTGTATTTCCCTTGGGGCCTTGTATTTCCATTGGGGCCTTGTATTTCCATTGTCCTGTATTTCCATTGGGGCCTTGTATTTCCATTGGGGCCTTGTATTTCCATTGGGGGCCTTGTATTTCCTTGGGGTCCTTGTATTTCATGGTCCTTGTATTTCCATTGGGGTCCTTGTATTTCCATTGTGGTCCTTGTATTTCCATTGGGGTCCTTGTTTCATTGGGGTCCTTGTATTTCATTGGGGGCCTTGTATTTCCATTGGGGCCTTGTATTTCCATTCCTTGTATTTCATTGGGTCCTTGTATTTCATTGGGGTCCTTGTATTTCCATTGGGGGCCTTGTATTTCCATTGGGGTCCTTGTATTTCCATTGGGGTCCTTGTATTTCCATTGGGGTCCTTGTATTTCCATTGGGGTCCTTGTATTTCCATTGTGGTCCTTGTATTTCCATTGGGGTCCTTGTATTTCCATTGGGGTCCTTGTATTTCCATTGGGGTCCTTGTATTTCCATTGGGACTCACAAAAACGTAACACCACGATCGCAAACAAGTCACGCTGCGATCTGTTTACGATTTCGTGAGTCATGATGGCGGCTTCAAGGGTCTTGAGATAGAGCACGACACAGCCACGCTGGCGCGGGATTCGCCTGTAAACACCTGCGCTTGCGGTCACAGTCGTGGCCCATGCAACCCTCCCCATTATGTATAGAAATATACCTAGTGAGATGAATGCTATTAGAGTCAGCTGGTCAAGTGGTTAGCGCACTGACCTGTGTTTCTGGACTCGCATGCCATGGGTTCGAGTCCCACCACTTCTGTAATTAGCTGTGAATGGTATCGTCGCTTTATTGGTGAAGTCAGTGTTGCCAAAGGGAAAATTTCACTAAAATTGCATATTGTTGTCGCAAAATAAGCTTTTTTCAATGCAGGAATTCTTAACAATTACGGTTCACAACAGGCCATATAGGGATGTAACTCTTTAGCATGAGATCTTTCACACTCTCGTGCGTCGTCAGGAGCTATGCAATGTTGCAAGGCAGCGACAGATAAGAGGGAAAATTCTCTCCGAGGCAAGGCAGAAGGTACCTTCTACCTTGCCTGAATAGCTCCTGACGACGCACGAGAGCGAGAAAGATCTAGTGCTAAGGATTTCCATCCCCATATGACTTGTTGTGCATTAAGATCGCCTGTTTGCGACTGTACTGCATAACAATGATCCTTCTTATGTTCCTATGAGAAGTGAGCTTGTATACAACAAGACGGGCAGCACATAGCAACTACACTGACTGTACCTTCTCCAGATCATTTATAATTACATATTTACTGCGTGTGTACATCTACTAATGTGAAGCAGTCAATGAGGCCATGAAACAAAATGTCCAATTTAGCTATAACATGATTTAAAATGATCAGAATGAAAGTGACTGAAATCTAAAACGCCTACTTTCTCTTTTCCTCCCCCCCCCAAAAAAAAAAAAAAAAAAATTGTATCGCAAAAGGCCTGGTCACAGACCGAGCCGTGGGGGGGGGGCGTTAATCCCCCGAAACCCTCTCCAGGTATACTCCAGGTATACCTCAATAATTGAGTACTTCTGAGCAAGAACCTTTAACTCAGTAATACACGCTCGGAGATTTAAGCCTAGTAAAGTATTTCTCGCCATTTAAATGGAGGCTTTAATTTGGTTCATTTAAAATGCCCTTTAAGCTCTGTGTTGTTGCTGACTGGTGTTCATGTGTTTTTTGCTGTTATATTTTATGGAGTGTTGGAAAGGAGGGAAGGGGGTGTTAATGTGACATTTGGTGTTATAATTTATTATACGGTGTTTTTATGCGTTTCGTTGTGTGTTACTGTGTCTTACAGGGTGCCACTGTGTGTTATGTGGTGTTATTGTATGTTAGGTGTAATTGTGTTATGTGGTGTTATTGTGTGTTATGTGGTGTTATTGTGTTTTATGTGGTGTTATTGTGTTTTATGTGGTGTTATTGTGTTTTATGTGGTGTTATTGTGTTTTATGTGGTGTTATTGTGTTTTATGTGGTGTTATGATGTGTTATGTGTAGGTGTTCTTCTGGGGCTCCGAGAACACCGAGAAAGAGAGAGAGAGAGAGAGAGAGAGAGAGAGAGAGAGAGAGAGAGAGAGAGAGAGAGAGAGAGAGAGAGAGCTACTACTACAACTAATCCTCCCAGCATTACGAAACAGATCTATCAAAAACTCTATTTCGTCTATTATTCCAAAAACTTCAGCTTTAAAAAACAGCTTAAATATCCCCTCTGCTGCCTCGACACCTCAGATGAAAGCTTTTTTTGCCAGCTTTATCAGCGTTTTTTTTCAGGTTAAAAAAAGTGCATTCAGTGTTTTTAGAGGTAATGCTGCTTGTGTACAATTGAATATTTAATGGATACTTGAATTTGTTTTTTTTTATTCTATCAGGAAGAACTGTAGAGATTTTCAACCTATTTTTCTTATACGAAGGTATGAAAAAAATAGTGAAGGCAATGGTGAAAGCAAGGGTGAAAACAAGGGTGAAAGCAATGGTGAAAGCAAGGGTGAAAGCAAAAGTGAAAGCAAGGGTGAAACAAGGGGTGAAAGCAATTGTGAAAGCAATGGTGAAAGCAAGGGTGAAAGCAAGAGTAAAAGCAATTTCGAACGTAAGAGTGAAAGCAATGGTGACAGCAAGGGTGAAAGCAATGATTAAAAGCAATATTGAAAGGAATGGTGAAAAGCAATAGTGAAAGCAGGAGTGAAAGCAAGGGTGAAAGATGAAATCAATTGTGAAAGCAATGATGAAAGCAGGAGTAAAACCAAGAATGAAAGCAGAAGTGAAAGCAACGATAATAAAAAAAAAAACCACATCTTTGCTTGCATTACAATCAGGGAGAGGCGGCCAACCCACACGGCTCGTTTAACACCCGGGGAATGGCAGGTTCGTACCCACGAGACATGAAAAGAGGGTAACTCTGAGCTGAACAAAAAGACATGAACAACTCTCCGTAAACAAGCCCAACAGTTCCACGACTCTGTCAAGCTCAAGTCTCCGGTCCAGCCCTCGACCACTGCACCACAGAGACGACCAGAGTGATAACCTGCAACACAACCAAGATTTTTTTTTTTTCGACTGGGTAGGCCTTTCGTGTTACAATCAACACATCATCAGGAGCTCGCAATGTTGCAGAAATGAGTGTTAACAAGATTAAGAGATTAAGACCGCTGAGTTACGGGGCTTCTAATAGGAAAGTGTCACAGAAGGCACTGCTGTGTACTGTCTGCATCAGTGGCTACTGTCTATAACCCTACTGTCCTTTCCCACAGCCACATCAACTTCTCTCGGTAAATCTAGCCTCATCTCCCCTAATTGATGATAATTATCCAGTAATTGTGATAATTATCCCTATTTGATGATAATTATCCCATGCTTGATTAAAATTATCCCTAGTTGATGATGATTATTCCCTGCTTGATAGAAATTAGCCACGAATTTATGATAATTTTCCCCCAGTCGATGATGATTATCCCTAATTGATCATTATTCTATGTGATGATAAGGTATCGCATAACTGATGGTAAATACCCCCCTAATTGAATATAAATACCCCTTAATTGGTGGTGAATACCCCATAATTGATGATGAATACCCTCTAATTGATGATGAATACCCTCTAATTGATGATAAATGTCCCTTAATTGACAATAAATACCCCTAATTGATGATAATACCCCCTAATTGATTATTAATATCCCTAATCGATGATAAATACCCCTATTCAACTCTTCCCTATTTCTTCCACAGTTTTCGGGGCGGGGGGCTTCGCTCCCAGCATCGAGGCGCCCCTGGTCACCACGGAGCAGTCACCCGTCACCAGTGAGTCCCCAGCTGTCCCCCCGACCTTCCTGGGTCGTCACAACGCCACGATCACCGTCCATGCTGGTGACACCGCCGCTCTGGCTTGTTATGTCCTCAGACTGGGTGATAAGACGGTAAGTCCCCACCACTGTATGATGGGTCCCCACCACTGTATGATGGATCCCCATAACTGTATGGTGGGTCCACACGACTGTATGGTGGGTTCCCACGACTGTATGATGGATCCCCATAACTGTATGGTGGGTCCACACGACTGTATGATGGGTCCCCACGACTGTATGGTGGGTCCACACGACTGTATGGTGGGTTCCCACGCCCACATTTCAGATCCCCACGTCTACACTTTAGCTCCCCCACACTCACACTTTAGGTCCCCACGCCCACACTTTAGGTCCCCCATGCCCACTTTAGGTCCCCCACGCCTACACTTTAGGTCCCCCACGCCCACACTTTAGGTCCCCCACGCCCACAATTTAGGTCCCCCACGCCTACACTTTAGGTCCCCACGCCTCACACTTTAGGTCCCCACGCCTACACTTTAGGTCCCCACGCCTACACTTTAGGTCCCCACGCCCACACTTTAGGTCCCCACGCCTACACTTTAGGTCCCCCACGCCTACACTTTAGGTCCCCACGCCACACTTTAGGTCCCCCACGCCTACACTTTAGGTCCCCCACGCCTACACTTTAGGTCCCCACGCCTACACTTTAGGCCCCCCACGCCACACTTTAGTCCCCACGCCTACACTTTAGGTCCCCACGCCTACACTTTAGGTCCCCACGCCTACACTTTAGGTCCCCACGCCTACACTTTAGGTCCCCACGCCTACACTTTAGGTCCCCCACGCCTACACTTTAGGTCCCCACGCCTACACTTTAGGTCCCCACGCCTACACTTTAGGTCCCCCACGCCTACACTTTAGGTCCCCACGCCCACACTTTAGGTCCCCCACGCCCTACACTTTAGGTCCCCACGCCTACACTTTAGGTCCCCACGCCCACACTTTAGGTCCCCACGCCCACACTTTAGGTCCCCCACGCCTACACTTTAGGTCCCACGCCTACATTAGGTCCCCACGCCTACACTTTAGGTCCCCACGCCCACACTTTAGGTCCCCACGCCCACACTTTAGGTCCCCACCCCACACAACAAGCACAAACAAACTCACTCCATCGCCGTAACCCAGAATATTTTTTATTTGTAAAGTCATGCGTGAGTGTATTTTATGCAAATGAGTGTGCTCATGCGAGTGTTTTTATGCGTCCATGTTTGTTTTTTGTTGCAAATAAACAAAAACAAAATAATAAACTAATTTCCCTCGCCATAACATATTGCTGTGTTTGCTAATTATATTTAAGCTAACATGGCGATTATCAGAGTGGTCATCATCTCTCTCTCTCTCTCTCTCTCTCTCTCTCTCTCTCTCTCTCTCTCTCTATCTATCTATCTTTTACACAAGGTTTTACAAGTTTCTCTATCTCTCTGTCTCTCTTTGTATGTATGCGAAGCAATAAAATTTGCAAAATAATTACAGGGAGAGTTGAATGATAGATTTAGGCCTTTCGTGTCGGTATAAAGACATCATCAGGAGCTTGCAGTGTTGCAGAAACAGAGGAGGAAGTCCAGGCGGATTCGAAAGAGTCGTTTCCTCTGAACGAGTCTGCCTGGACTTCCTCCTCTGCTGTTTCTGCAACACTGCAAGCTCCTGATGATGTATTGATTGCAATGCGAAAGACCTAGACTCATCAAAATAACAGTGACATATATCCATTCCTGGATACAACTTCCACAGGAAAATAGGTCACAATATTTTTCCCCTTTTTTTCCCCTCTCCACAATGCATCATCTTCTTCCCTTCGTATCCAAAAAAAAAGACATCCAGAAGACACTAATAATAATGATTATAATAATTTAAGACATTATGCCCCCTCCCCCCCAAAAAAAAATTCAGTTAGATATTATAAGCGATCAAAAAAAAATTAAAATATATTTCTCCCAATATATATTTTATATATTATGTTAGGTAAGGTTTGTCAGGAAGCAGGACAAGTGTTTCCTGACGCAGGTCTTAGTCCCGTAGCTCGATTGCTAGGTTACTCGGCTCACACACTGAGGTCCATGGTTCGATAACTGGTACGGGTGGAAACATTAGGACGTATTTCCTTACGACACCTTTGCGCTGTTAGTCGACTGGTGTGGGTCGCATCCTGGGGACAAAATTGACCTAATTTGCCCGAAATGTTCCAAATAACAAGGAGCTTTCTATATAGTAGTGTGTCATTGATGTCAGCTATGGTCTGTATAAGTTGAATCATGTACTTGTAGAAATATATTTTCATCATCATTATTATTATTATTATTATTATTATTAATGATTACAATTATTATTATTTATATTATTATTATTAATTATTTATATTATTATTATTATTATTATTATTATTATTATTATTATTATTATTATTATTATTATTATTATTATTATTATTATTATTATTATTATACTTGAGCCTTGAACCTCGGGTGCTTATCCAGTTTTATTCCTGAAAAAAAAATATTTGGCAGAACACAAGTGGTCCTAAATTGAATTTGTACGTCTCTTCAAAGTTCGTCATTGTGACGCAGAACTTGCGTAACGTAAACAAAAAGTAACATTTTTTCTCTCTCTTTCAGAAAGTTTCTTAGCCGTGATGACTGGCCATTTACGAGCACAGAGGAGTACTGTCAGGCTGACAGACTGATTAAGCTGACAGATTAACAGGCTGACAGACCGATTAACAGGTTGACAGACCGATTAACAGGCTGACAGAGGTTTAAAAACAGTCTGATGGGATGACGGGACAATCTGATGGGTTGATAGGCAGGATGATAGGCAGGTAGATAGGCTGATAGACAGATAGACGGTCTGGTAAGTAGATGAAAGAGGTGTGCAGAGAGGTTGACAAATCAGCTAACAGACAGGAAGAGAATGAGGCTAAAAGACAGGTTGATAGACAGGTATAGCGACAGGCTGATGGGCAGATAGACTGGAAGACAGACAGGCAGATAGACAGGTAGGCAGTGAGATAGACGATCAGGATAAGATAGACAGGCAGAATGACAGGCAAATAGGCAGGCTGATTGATCCTTCTTCTTCTTCTTATTATTATTATTATTATTATTAAGAATATTCACGAGGCACTAAACCTGCCTCTGAGAATCAAGGGGCAGAACCCCAGGGAAGGTTATCAGTGAAAACCCCAGGGGATGTCAGTGAACACCTCAGGGGATGTTGTCAGTGAGACCCTAGGGAAGTTGTCAGTGAGGACCCTAGGGGAAGGTGTCAGTGAGGACCCTAGGGGAAGGTGTCAGTGAGGACCCTAGGGAAAAGTGTCAGTGAGGACCCTAAAGGAAGGTGTCAGTGAGGACCCTAGGGGAAGGTGTCAGTGAGGCTCCCAGGGGAAGGTGTCAGTTTTAGTGCTGGGGGAAAGAAAGGAGAGATGGTTGTTTCATTAGGCAGGAAGGTTGATGGTGGTCGTCTCAGAGCTTCTCTCAAGTCGTTCTCTTCTCTCTCTCCCAGATTCATTATCGTGTGCTCCGCCATGAGTGGAATTGTTGCTGGTAATGGTAGTGGGGTGGTGGTTGTTAGTGGGTAGTGGGGTGGTTGTTGTTGGTGGCTGTTGTTGGTGGCTGTTGCTATTGGATGTTGGCAGTAGTGGTGGCTCTTGTTATTGTTGTTGGTGGTGATTGTTGGTAGTGATAGTTGTTGTTAGGTGGTGGTGGTGGTGGTAGCGGTAGTTGTGGGTGGTAGTTGGTTTCTCCAACTCTGATATCTCTCCTGCCTTGGACGAAGCCAACACAACCCAGCAATATTCTGACCTTCGCTTCTCTCGCTCCATAGTCTTCTCTAAACGACACGTCAGCTGACGTTGATAGACGCGACTCTTCAAGTTCCTCTCGTTCTGTGAGATAGTTCTCTTATGCTGTGTAACCTGTGATCACTTGGACTTGATTCCTTCCGTACATGACCAGTTGGACTTCATCTGTGTACTCTTGTACCAAAAAAAAAATCATGGAGCGGGGGTGAGGGTTTGGAAGTTATGGCAAGTGAATTAAAAAATTCAGAGGCCAGTGTTTTGAGTACTGTTTTAAGTACCATGCAACAAGAGTCATGGCAAGAGGTGCAAGTCAAGAAACATCCGTGTCAGCACCTTTGTACTCTCTGGAAGCCTCAGGAATCACCCGTGTCAGCACCTTTGTACTATCTGGAGACCTCTCCTTATTTCACATCACATTTGCTTTTCTAAAGTTTGAGTCAGTGTTCTTATGTGGTCTTGTTTTGTTACTGTTTTTGTCGTTTTGGTATCAAAGTACACTCAGCTTGCTTGCCCAGAAGTTTGTTACACCCCCACTGTTAAACCCCCACTGTTAAACACCCCTTCCCTGTTAAACACCCACTGTTAAACCACGTTAACCCACTGTTTGTATCACGTTTTAACCGGTTCTCTGTCCCGGGAACACTACGAAAGATAAATCTGTATATATCTATTCTAATTCTGAAATCATATCGCCCCTGTATTTACTTGGGTACAGAGCCGATGCGAACGTAAACAAATACTCGCCTGTGTAACTTTGGATATTTTTTTTTTGTTTAATGTACGGAATTTTTTTTGTTCAGTATTAAATTACTAACAGTGTTGATCTGTTTCCTGATGGCTGTTGCAAAGGCCAGGCTAATGGCTGTTGCAAGGGCGAGACTAATGTCTTGTTGCAAAGGTCAGACTGATGACTGTTGCAAAGGTCAGAGATCAGGCGGAATAGAGAATCAATGTTTACACTTGATAGGCTCAACAATTCTTAACACTCTACCAGGCTTCCACGCTACTGAAGCCTCACGCTACCAATTTCTCACGCTACCGAAGCCCCGCTACCAATTTCTCACGCTACCGAAGCTCTGCTACAAATTTCCATTTCTCTAGCACTAGGATTATGTATCCCTGGGTTCTTCTAGCAACTAGTAATGGTACTAGGTATCCCTAGTCCTTCTAGCATCTAGCAATGGTACTAGGTATCCCTGGTCCTTCTAGCATCTAGCAATGGTACTAGGTATCCCTGGTCCTTCTAGCATCTAGTAATGGTACTAGGTATCCCTGGTCCTTCTAGCATCTAGCAATGGTACTAGGTATCCCTAGTCCTTCTAGCACCTAGTAATGGTATGTATCCTGGTCATTTATAACTAATGGTACTAGGAGTTTTCCCTAGTCATTCTAAGACACTAGTATGAGGTAATTAGAAAGCAGAATTTTAGAAAGGTTTTCCCTGAGTGGATTAGTAAGAATTGAGACAGTGTGGTGTTAGAAAAGTTGAAGACTGTAATATGAAAGTTTCAGTACCATGGCTGGAACAATTCACAACTAATCCTCAAAGTCACAGTACCGTGGCTGGAACAATTCACAACTAATCCTCAAAGTCACAGTACCGTGGCTGGAACAATTCACAACTAATCCTCAAAGTCACAGTACCGTGGCTGGAACAATTCACAACTAATCCTCAAAGTCACAGTACCGTGGCTGGAACAATTCACAACTAATCCTCAAAGTCACAGTACCGTGGCTGGAACAATTCACAACTAATCCTCAAAGTCACAGTACCGTGGCTGGAACAATTCACAACTAATCCTCAAAGTCACAGTACCGTGGCTGGAATAATTCACTACTAACCCACAGTTCACAGTTTGGAACAATTTGTCCCGACAGTGATCCATGGCGGACCGAAACGTCTTGATAATGGTCCAGAATGGGCCGAAACGATTCTACAGTGGGTAAGAACGGACCGAATCTCATTTTTATGGTCTAGAATGGACCGAAACGTCATATTTATGAGCAAAAATGAACGGAAACGTCATGTCTATGGTCCAAGACGGACCAAAACGTCATGTCTATGGTCCAAGACGGACTGAACCGTCATGTTTAAGATCCAACATGGACCGAAGCGACTCTACGATGGCCCAAGAAGGTTCGAAACATCTCAAGTTTCGGGTAGAAAGCGTGGGTAAGCCCCCAGTAAATAATTACTTACTTTAGCTTCAAGTTTGTCCTAAGTTGAAGGCAAGTATCATCTTAAGCTGTTTCTTGGCTCACTTCTTATTAAAGAAGTTTTGGAAGCGGAGAGAGAGAGAGAGACAGAGATAATTAATTTCGTGGTCCCCCGAATGTTCCTTGCCGATATCGTGGAACTTTGGGACTTCCAGCGACGCGTGTACGGTATGGAACGCCACTGTACTCACCTATTTGTGGTTGCAGGGGTCGATTCATAGCTCCTGGCCCCGCCTCTTCACTGATTGCTACTAGGTCCTCTCTCTCCCTGCTCTCCCTGTGTGTGTGTGTGTGTGTGTGGACCCAGTCCCCCTGCGGGTTTACTGAATCCCCTTGATAAGGATGATAATTTTGTGGGTAGGTACGAGGGTGTGTAGGTACGAGGGTGGGTAGGTGAGTAGGTAGGTAGGTAGGAAGGTTTGTAGGAACGAGGGTGGGTAGGTACGAAGGTGGGTAGGTACGAAGGTGGGTAGGAACGAGGGTGGATATGTACGAGGGTGGGTAGGTACGAGGGTGGGTAGGTATGAGGGTGGGTTGGTATGAGGGTGGGTAGGTACGAGTGTGGGTTGGTATGAGGGTGGGTAGGTACGAGGGTGGGTTGGTATGAGGGTGGGTAGGTACGACGGTGGGTAGGTACGAGGGTGGGTAGGTACGAGGTCTTGGGACAGAATAAAGCACAATTATTATTATTATTATTATTATTATTATTATTATTATTATTATTATTATTATTATTATTATTATTATTATTATTATTATTATAAACAGAAAGCAAACAGAAGAACACCTGACAAACCTGGATGGGTAAACAGAGATAACTAAGGCAGTAATAACGACGTAAATCCTAACAGTAAACGAACTAAAAAAACAAAACAATAAAAAAAATTGTAATAAACGAGAGGGGGAGAGGGGGGTGGAAGCATAAATATACATGACCCGCAGGACACAGGTGCGAGCAGCACCAGGTTGCTGCCCGCACCTCCAGGCTACAGTGACAGGGAGAGACAATAAAACAATGTGTTTTGCCTGCACAACACCCGTTCCTACCCTCCCTGGGACACCTGGCTGATACTAAAGCGAACTGGAGAGAGAGAGAGAGAGAGAGAGAGGAAAGAGATAGAGAGTACTTCAGAGTCCATACTAACACAGTCTGCTGAGAACTCTCTACTTCTATCTAGAGTAAGAGCTGTGGTATATTATCTAGATCAGGGGGTCCAAACTGCGCCACATGCGGCCCCCAGCAACTTGAAATATTTATAAATGGTAAGACTAATTAACTCTTATTTTCAGTCACTAAAACTTAAGGATTTTGTTGCTCCTAACAATTTATATGTCAAAATTTGTTCGAATTTTAGTTGTAATCTTTCATTTTTTTTCAGATATACCCTTCAGTTATGACAGAAAAAAATGGAAAAAATAGTGCAGAGTGAGTGTCGGTGTTTAACGAAGAATGGGACGTAGAGTACTTGTTTGTACCTGAACAATGTACGTCGCCACTTTGAGACCAAACATAAACCAAGTTATTCCCAAGTCATAGCAACACAGCGTTAGAAAACATTGAAATCAATGCAACGTAATCAACGTAAATGCAACGTAAATCAATGCAAGAGTGCATGATGGGAGCTGCGGCAGAGTTATGCCCAGAACATAACAAATCTGTTGAAAATCCTCAGTTTTTGCATCAAATGCTGTTACTCGGAGAATACAGGATATACGAATCAATATATTTCATCAAACTGTTGACAAAGCACCAAATTTTCAGTTTTATTCTCCATCACTTGATGAATCAAATGATGATACAACTCCCAGGATTCATCCGTGGCGTAGATGATGAATTTAACGTCACACAAGAATTAACATCAATGGACAGCTTGCACAACACAAGAACCAGAGAAGACATCTTCAAAGTATTGCAAGAAAAAACTGTATTAGAATATAACCTGGAGTGGAATAAACTTCAAAACGTAACAACTGATGCAGGACAGAACATGTCTGGGGTGAAGAAAGGTCTGGTTGGACAAATCTCTAAAGATTGTGAGGATGGTAGATTCATCAAGCCCGTGTTTCTGCAATGTGTGGAAAATACGTGGATGTGTCTTGCGTTCTGGAAATTGTTGTTTCAACGGTGAATTTCATTCGGTCGTAGGGTCTTAATCATCGGCAGTTTCGTGATTTTCTGAAAGAAACGGATTCTGAGTTCGTTGACTTGCCTTATTATACAGCAGTTCGATGGCTTAGTTGTGGGAAGGTTCTATCACGGTTCTTTCAGCTCAGGAAGGAAATTGATTCATTTCTCACAGAGAAATGAATCGACCCGAACCACTTTAATCAAACGCTGACTGGCTCTGGAAATTGGCATTTGTTTTTTTTACAGACTTGACAAGCCATATGAATCAATTGAATCTGAGGTTGCAAGGTGAAATAAATTTGATTTGTGATCTATTCTCGCATGTCAGGGCATCCAGGGCAAAATTGATGCTATTTGAATCACAGGTGAAAGTTTCTATCTAGGTTCGTTTCCCATGTTGTGAAAATTTTTATGAAGAAAGTGAAAAAGAATTTCCTTCTTTGCATCAGAAATCATTAATGATTTTGCAAAAACAATTTCAGAAACGATTTTCTATCATGGAAAAATAGATGAAATGAAGCTGGCTCAATATCTGTTTCACTGCAGTGTTGAAACACTCCCAAGTCTGCTTCAAATGGAAATAAATTGATCCCCAGTTAGATGACATTCTGGAAGAAACTGGGAAAGAAAATGTGATCCAGTTTTATCAATCTTTACAACCTGAACAGTTTCCAAATCTGTTTCACTGCAGTGTTGAAACACTCGGGTACCTATTTACCCATCTAGATAATTGCTATCTGACCCCTCAGTTATCTAGTGTTAGGTAAACATCCAGATACCTACCTGATCGCCCACGTACCTGACCTATTTACCGCAAGACGGTAAATAGGTCAGGTACGTGGATTCGTATCAATTTTGGTTACGACGTACCTTTGTAAACAAACATATTTCAAAAATGAAATATATCACGTCCAAACAACCCACAAATTTGATGAGCATTTGAAATCCAATCTAATAATTGGCTCCTCAACCTTGAAACCTCAGTTCGGAAATATTCCGAAATCAAAAAACCCAGTTCCATCATTTCCATTAATCTTGTGCAAATTAATCTTGAGTCAGCTTCTCTCATCTGCAGTTCAGTAATTGATTATACTGTCAGAGCATTGATTTGTATCTGACATTTTCACTCATATAACATTTCTTAGTGTAAACACGGTATTGTTTCTTCGTAATTATCAAATTTCTCTTGTTCTAAATCATTTGACCCTTACAAAAATGGATCCAAATAAAATTTATTCATTTAAATTTATTTATAAGACTGACTTTCTTCTTTGGTCCGCGACAATGTGTGAAATATACGATGTGGTCCTCGTAGTGAAAATTTTGGAGACCCCTGATCTGGTTGTTTGATGATAGTAAAGGAGAAGGCTCTCTTCCCAACCTCCTCTTCCTTTGGTCACTGCCAACACTGAAACAGAGGGGGGACCACTCTACACCATGTGGGAAAATAGCAAACACTAGAACATTAGAGCACTAGAACACTGGAACACTAGAACATTAGAGCACTAGAACACTGGAACACTAGAACATTTGATCTTTATTTTAATGTGATTTTATCGAGAAGCATTTTATTAAGGGGAGATTTTATTAAGGGGAGATTTTATTAAGGGGAGATTTCATTGAGAGATTTTAGTGAGGGATGATTTTATTGAGGGGAGATTTTACTGAGGAGATTTTACTGAGGAGATTTTACCGAGAGGAGATTTTATTGAGGGGACATTTACTGGGGGGAGACTCAACAATGCAAGGTAGGGCATGATAGATTTACAGTGTACATGGGAGGAGTCAAGTGTGGGAGGCACATCATGTCAGTGCTGTGCCAATCAGATCCCTGAGTGTGGTGTTCTGATGGGAGAGGGGGGGGAGTAAGAACACCTTGGCCAGCACCTACGACAGTCTAAAACTGCCTGGTTTCTGGAGAGACAAAAATGTGGAGATATTTCGCCTTGGATGCGGTCTTCTTTAGTCAGTGACCGAAGAAAAGCTGGTATGGAGTACAGTTAAATAAGGCACCCCATGTTTTTTCCACAAATCACAAATCAGCTTTGCAGATGTTAGAATATTGTACAGGACTGGATAAATGTTTTCTCGTTAAAAAATGTTTAACACTGCACGTGTGTTTTATTTTACATAAGTGAAGAAGTCTCGTCAGTAGGCGAAACATTTCTGTGGGAATCCTCTCTACAGACTGTGTCTGTCTTTTCCACCTGTTGGTATCGCATCATTTATCCTTGGTGATCAATGCAGACTTTATGAGTCGGTTTCCTATGCTGACTCAAAGCAGCATCTCTTCTTAAGGTCGGTCTCCTATGCAGATTCAAGGCAGCATCTTTTCTTAAAGTCGGTCTCCTTGATTGTAAGCCTGGCTTCTCCCCTCTTCTTCTGAGGGTCGTGTGAGTTTTACTGATTCCCCTCAAGGGACGTTCCTTGATATACTGAATCCCCTCCAGGAAAGTTCCTCGATATAATTAATCTTCTCAAGGGACGCTCCTTGATACCGACGAGAGGATCTTGCATTTAAGGAATCAAATTATTCCTTCCCTTCAATTGGAACTGTTCCTGACTGTCAAAATCTAACGTTGCAGTGCAAAATGTTCTGCAAATAAACCCACGAACCCAGAAAAAAAAACCGAATGTAAATTGAGTCGAAGATAAATATTCGAAAGTTGTTAACAAACATTTTGTCAACTAATTCGGGAGAGCAGCTGTGGGTAAAAAAATTAAACCGGTTACTAAATTTTTATTTGGTTTTCTGGGTTTGTTTTGGTCTCTCTTAATGGGCTCTCAGACTCGTATTTCCTGTTCATCTAATAGTAAATAGGTAACTCGTTCGTTGAACGAGTTAAATAGGTCAGGTACATAGGTGCGGTAAATAGGTCAGGTACATGGGCGATCAGGTAGGTATCTGGATGTTTACCTAACACTAGATAACTGAGGGATCAGATAGTAGCAGTAATTATCTAGATGGGTAAATAGGTACCTGAGTGTTTCCACTGTAGTAAACAGGTATCTGATTATAGCTATGGTCCGCATCATGGCTTCCTGTTCCCAGAAAGGGTAAAACGTGTCATTTTTTTGGATAGATGGTGATTAATATATGTGTAATGTTTCTATGAAAGAAGAGAAGGTACGTAAGGAGTGGCAGACAGCATACATAGTTGGTTTGTTTAACGTAAAAGTTGGGGAAAATAATGCAAGAATGATGGGGAAATCATTCTGTTGAATTTACTACTTAAAGTGTGAGATAGAATTTGTCACTGAGATACCAATGTGATTGATGGAAGCAATTTGCTTTTGATGACATTTTGGTCAGTTTTGGACCATTGTCAAGACAAACTGAGGAGGGGAAAGTAGAGAAGGGCTTGACGAAGACCCAGGATGTACCTAAACGTCTTCAAAAAGGGTTCTCTCCTCAGTGGGGTTCATTTGCTTAAGTGTTCCAGATATGTTATTGTCACTTTTTACCCCTGACGGAAAGTGTGCTCGCACATGAACACTTGTCATCACCACTCACGACCCATGAAACGTGAAATAATCTTGTCTCTAATTTGTAAAGGGAAGCACTGACAAGCCAACAGAAGGCCTCGCTCATATGACCAAACGCCTTAGTTAACGAGTCATCTCACAAGTTGCGTCGGGAGACACTTGTCCCGTCCCTCTCCTACATATACTAGCGCCCTCACCTTCGTGTGTTAGTGGAACTTGTAAATCGTCCAAGTCGGACCAAAACGTCGTCAGTTTCTGTCTATGTACGGGTTTTATTTGTGAAGGACATGCCTAGTATGGGCCAACAGGCCTGCTGCAGTGTTCCTCCTTTCTTATGTTCTTATGTGTAGACATTTGTCGTCTCTCCTGGCCAGTAAAGGATCACTGCCAGAGGAAGACAGAGGATGGAGCAATGTTTACATTGAAGGTAAACAAGTGTGCAGTGAGCCATTCTAATAAAATGCAAGCTAGCTTTTTTTTTACGGTTACGTTAATGGATTTGAAACAGGCAGCAGGGTGGATATTGAAGCGATGTGTCTGGTGTTGTAAAGGTCTGCAATAGATAGTAAGTCGTTAAAGGCTGTAAAAGGTTTTTATGTGGAAAGTGAGAGTTAGGTTAGAGTATGTATATCACAAGTAAATATATATATATATATATATATATATATATAAAGAATTTATTTTGATCCCTATTTTGGAAGCAAAAGCAGTTTTGATGCTATTCTGGTAAATTGCAGCATCAATGATGCTCCTGCAATCCAAAGTTTCCATGGTAACGAGGCAAGATAAGACTTATGGATGTTTGATGCATCAGTGGTTGATGTGTTTACAGACGCGAGTGTAAAACAGCTGAATACTGAAGTGTTGCGAGTAGACGCGAGCTCAAAGGATAATGAATCTGATATGAAGTGTTTGTTGACACAGTTGCTCTTTGTTCACGAAAGAGGAATTTTGGGAGATTCGTAAGAGGAGTTGAGGGACGGGAAGTTGAAAATGCTTAGAGACAAAAAAAAAAGGGAGCATGAAGCCTAGGTGATTAAAAAAAGAATGAAAGTCGGTGCTCGATTGTAACCCACTTGGAGACAGAAACTCAGGAGACCAATTCATCTGTATATTTCGACTCCCTTCTGGGATCCTCTTCTGCTGAAGAGGATCCCAGAAGGGAGTCGAAATATACAGATTAATTAATCTACCGAGTTTCTGTCTCCAAGAGGGTAATTATTCAGCTTAGAGTGAATGTATTTAGCGAGGTGTTAGAGAAAGCATCAACAGACGGGGGTATGAAAGAAGAGGTGAATCACAGAATAGACGAGGGGGAGGGGGACAAGAATAAAAAGACACAATACACAGATAACCAGCACACAGGCGAGCGAAACGTCGCCATACGTTTCAGTCTTCTGTGTGCGGGTTATTTGTGTATGGGGAGGGGGAAGAAAGCAGCAGAAACGTTGGGGAGTCTGGAGAAAGAATGAGGTTCGTCAGTGTATCGATCAAGGGGAATGATTCAAGAGAGATGCCAACGTCCTGGTGGATGGTAGGACCTTTAAACGTTACAGGGAGAAGTAGAAGAATAAGGAGGAAGAGGAGAAGAAATCTGGGGGAAATGGGATAATGCAGAGAGCGGTATACGTTTTAGTCCACACCGAGGACTGTTAACTACTATCTGATAACTGAGGCAAGGAGAGTAAAGCAGAAGGCTCTCTTTCCACCCTCCACTCCCTCCGGCCACTGCCCCGCAGTTGTACCATTAACACATTACTAACTGATTTAAACATGGGGCTAAACATCACGAGACGAAAAAAAAAAAAAAAAATCACAAAATTATTGAAAGATTAATATACATAACACCTACCACGCAAATTATGGCATCCAAGAACTCACGCGCACATCAGCGCACGCAACACTACACGCAAACTGATTTTCCACGTAAAACGCGATCCTCCGAAACACACACACACCACACACACACACACACACACACACACACACACACACATATATATATTTTTTTATTAACACATCGGCCGATTCCCACCAAGGCAGGGTGGCCCGAAAAGAAAAACTTTCATCATCATTCACTCCATCACTGTCTTGCCAGAAGGGTGCTTTACACTACAGTTATAAAACTGCAACATTAACACCCCTCCTTCAGAGTGCCGGCACTGTACTTCCCATCTCCAGAACTCAAGTCCGGCCTGCCGGTTTCCTGAATCCTTCATAAATGTTACTTTGCTCACACTCCAACAGCACGTCAAGTATTAAAACCATATGCCTCCATTCACTCCTATCAAATACGCTCACACATGCTTGCTGGAAGTCCAAGCCCTCGCACACAAAACTTCCTTTACCCCTCCCTCCAACCTTTCCTAGGCCGACCCCTACCCCGCCTTCCCTCCACTACAGATTTATACACTCTCGAAGTCACTCTGTCTCGTTCCATTCTCTCTACATGTCCAAACCACCTCAACAACCCCTCCTCAGCTCTCTGGACAATCGTTTTGGTAATCCCGCACCTCCTCCTAATTTCCAAACTCCGAATTCTCTGCATTATATTCACACCACACATTGACCTCAGACACGACATCTCCACTGCCTCCAGCCTTCTCCTCGTTGCAACATTCATCACCCATGCTTCACACCCATATAAGAGCGTTGGTATAACTATACTCTCATACATTCCCTCTTTACTTCCATGGACAAGGTTCTTTGTCTCCACAGACTCCGAAGTGCTCCACTCACCCTTTTCCCATCATCAATTCTATGATTCACCTCATCCTTCATAGACCCATCCGCCGACATGTCCACTCCCAAATATCTGAATACATTAACCTCCTCCATACTCTCTCCTCCAATCTGATATCCAATCTTTCGTCACCTATTCTTTTTGTTATCCTCATCACCTTACTCTTTCCTATATTCACTTTCAATTTTCTTCTTTTACACACCCTACCAAATTCATCCACCAACCTCTGCAGCTTCTCTTCAGAATCTCCCAAAAGCACAGTGTCATCAGCAAAAAGCAACTGTGACAACTCCCACTTTGTATTTGCTCTTTATCTTTTAGCCCAACACCTCTTGCCAAGACCCTCGCATTCACTTCTCTTACAACCCCGTCTATAAATATATTGAACAACCACGGTGACATCACACATCCTTGTCTAAGGCCCACTTTTACTGGGAAATAGTCCCCTTCCCTCCTACACACTCTAACCTGAGCCTCACTATCCTCATAAAAACTCTTCACTGCTTTCAGTAACCTTCCTCCTATTCCATACACCTGCAACATCTGCCACATTGCCCCCCTATCTACCCTATCATACGCCTTTTCCAAATCCATAAATGCCACAAAAACATCTTTACCCTTATCCAAATACTGTTCACCTATATGTTTCACTGTAAACACTTGGTCTACACCCCCTACCTTTCCTAAAGCCCCTTGTTCATCTGCTATCCTGCTTTCTGTTTTACTCTTAATTCTTTCAATAATAACTACCATACACTTTACCAGGTACACTCAACAGACTTATTCCCCTATAATTTTTGCACTCTCTTTTGTCCCCTTTGCCTTTATACAAAGGAACAATACACGCTCTCTGCCAATCCCTAGGTACCTTACCCTCTTCCATACATTTATTAAATAATAGCACCAACCACTCCAAAATTATATCCCCACCTGCTTTTAACATTTCTATCTTTATCCCATCAATCCCAGCTGCCTTACCCCTTTCATTCTACCCACTGCCTCACGAACTTCCCTACACCCACAACTGGCTCTTCCACACTCCTACAAGATGTTATTCCTCCTTGCCCTACACACGAAATCACAGCTTCCTGTCTTCATCAACATTTAACAAATCCTCAAAATATTCTCTCCATCTTCCCGATACTCTAACTCTCCATTTAATAACTCTCCTCTCCTATTTTTAACTGTCAAATCCATTTGTTCTCTAGGCTTCCTCAACTTATTAATCTCATTCCAAAACTTTTCTTATTTTCAACAAAATTTGCTGATAACATCTCACCCACTCTCTCATCTGCTCTTTTTACATTGCTTCACCACTCTTTTAACTTCTCTTTTCTCTCCATATACTCTTCCCTCCTTGCATTACTTCTACTTTGTAAAAACCTCTCATATGCTAACTTTTTCCCTTACTACTCTCTTTACATCATCATTCCACCAATCGCTCCTCTTCCCTCCCGCACCCACTCGCCTGTAACCACAAACTTCTGCTGAACACTCTAACACTACATTTTTAAATCTACCCCATACATTTTCGACCCCATTGCCTACACTCTCACTAGCCCATCTATCCTCCAATAGTTGTTTATATCTTACCCTAACTGCCTCCTCTTTTAGTTTATATACCTTCACCTCTCTTTTACTTACTGATTCTATTTTCCTTGTATCCCATCTACCTTTTACTCCCACTGTAGCTATAACTAAAAAGTGATCTGATATATCTGTAGCCCCTCTATAAACATGTACATCCTGAAGTCTACTCAACAGTCTTTTATCTACCAATACATAGTCCAACAAACTACTGTCATTACGCCCTACATCATATCTTGTATACTTATTTATCCTCTTCTTCTTAAAATATGTATTACCTATAACTAAACCCCTTTCTATACATACATATATATTAATATATATATATATATATATATATATATATATATATATATATATATATATATATTAACGAAAACTGCTGAAATTTACGGGGTTTTCTTTAATTAATTTAATTTTCTGTGGACAGCATTTACACACCAAGACAAACACACAGTAATGAGATTTACACCGTCAGCAGCGCGACTTTCTGCAAGTGAAGAAATATTTGTAAACAAATCTTCCAGACATGTTCCTTTGAAAAGATATGAAAGGTGTTTGTGTGTGCGTGTGTGTGCGTGTGTGTGCGTGTGTGTATACGTGTGCTTGTGTTTGTTTTCGCACGTTTTTGAGTCACACACCCCATCATCAGCATTAAAATATACGCGAACAACTTACCACACCACCTCTGGTACTATGTAAGGGACCCTCAAGCCTTGTAACCCACTTTTTTTCCCCTTAACTCCCCTTAAACACGCATCTAAAACATTTTAATGACTGTTTTGAATGGTACATTGGGAACGAAAATAAAATGAATGACTTAGAAAAACCGATAATTCGAACACATCGCTTAGTCAAGCGTCATTGAGACGATTTTCTACGCAATGGGCCTATCTGTCTGCTTTCCTGCCTGCCTACCTACCTACCTACCTGCCTACCTGCCTTCCTACCTGCCTATTTATGATCCGCCCTGCACACTTCTCAAAAGATTTACTAACCTGCGTAGCTTTACATTTCACAGGGTCTCGTAACTCAGATTAAAATTAGAGAAATGAAGATAATTTTTGGCCCCAAATTATTTTTTTTTCTTCTTCCCAGACTAATAATACTACTGCCTTGTTAAGGCATTCATAGTAAAGTGTGCCTGTGATAAGAGTTGCACTCTCACTCCACTCTTTATTGCCCAGGGGTAAATATGGAGCGTGTTTTATAGGTAGCGAGACGGGGTATTATCGTTTGTGTATTTTGGAAAAGAGGGAGTTATAAGTTTGTGTGTGTGTAATCATCTAGTTGTGGTTGCAGGGGTCGAGTCACAGCTCCTGTGTGTGTGTGTGTGTGTGTGTGTGTGTGTACTCACTTATTTGTGGTTGCAGGGGTCGATTCATAGCTCCTGGCCCCCGCCTCTTCGCTGGTCGCTACTAGGTCCACACTCTCTCCCTGCTGCACGAACGTTATAATACCTTTTCTTAAAGCTATGTATGGATCCTGCCTCCACTACATCACTCTCCAGACTGTTCCACTTCCTGGCAACTCTGTGACTGAAGAAGTACTTCCTAACATCCCTGTGACTCTTCTGAGTTTTCAACTTCCAACTGTGTCCCCTTGTTGCTGTGTCCCATCTCTGGGACATTCTGTCCCTGTCCACCTTGTCAATTCCTCTCAGTATTTTATAAATCGTTATCATGTCCCCTCTATCCCTCCTCCTGTCCTCCAGTTTTGTCAGGTTAAGTTCCATTAACCTCTCCTCGTAGGACATACCCCTCAGCTCCGGGACTAGTCTTGTTGCAAACCTTTGCACAGTGTGTGTGTGAGCTGGAAAAGATATTGAGGTTGTTTACTGCCAGCACAGTGGAAGGTAAACTTCAGAATTGTTGGAAATGCCTCAAAGTGCTTGACGTGTAGTCTCTGGAGCGAAGGAGACATGCTACATTATATATACTTGGAAGGTACCTGAAGGGCCTTGTCCCAGATCTACAACACCACCATAACAACACACTGGAGTGAAAGATGTACTCACCAGTTTGTGGTTGCAGGGGTCGATTCATAGCTCCTGGCCCAGTGTAGTGTGTGTGTGTGTGTGTTTTAGGAAGGTGTGCATGTGTGAGTACGTGCGTAAAAACCAAGTATGCTTAACTACGCCCAGGAGACGTATGTACTAGCAGAAGACACGAGTGTTTGGAGAAGGGAGAGAGAGAAAGAGAGAGAGAGAGAGAGAGAGAGAGAGAGAGAGAGAGAGAGAGAGAATTTGTTATCAAGATTATATGTATTTACGAGCGAAGATAAAAAAAAGCGTATGCAGAAATTTACATCCACTTTCACGTACATACAAAACACACACAACACACACACACACACACACACACACACACACACACACACACACCTATGAAGACGTGTTTGGTCCTAATTCCATGGACAGTGTTGGGAAGAAGACTGGTAGTATCTCTGGCTTACAACAGAAGGACCCGGGTTTAATCCCGGACCGGTAGAAACTACGGGCAAGTCTCCTGACACCTGTCTATCCAATTTTATTTTTAACCTAGCAGTAAATAGGTACCTGGGTGTTGACTGAATGATCTTCATCTCCCAGGCGAGTCTGTAGGTCGCATCCTGGGGAAGAAAGCCACAAAGCCACGACACACCAAGGGAGATAAGCCACACTGTTTGGCTTATCTTGTGTTACTTACCCTACTATCCTTCTACATCTTTTCAATTCCTCCTCCTCCTCTTCTTCCTCTTCCTCCTCCTCCTCCTCCTCTTCCTCCTTCCTCTCCTCTCTCTCCCTCCTCCTCTCTCCCTCCTCCTCCTCCCTCCTCCTCTTCCTTCCTCCTCCTCCTCTTCCTCCTCCTCCTCTCCTCCTTCCTTCCCTTCTCCTCTCCTCCCCTTTCAAGTCATTATGCTGGAGATTTTCTTCTATGTATCTTTCTTACTCGTCTGATTGGGTCACAAGATCTTTAAAGTTTGTTTGAACTTGAACCTGGAGGTTCAAGTTTTAATTAAACTTCCTAAAGTTGGGTAACTTAGAGACTTTAATCAGATCGCTCATGTAGGCTGTATTTCATCTGGTGATGCGAGTAATGTGGTTAATATTACTGGTAGGCTGGTTAACTAGGCCTCAGAAACTATTGACCAGGGTTATTGTGGCAGCATGTCACCTGTATACCACCAGGTGCTCCGTAGCTCGGTTGGTAGCGCACTCAGCTCACGCGTTGAGGACCGTGGCTCGATCCCCGGTACGGGTGGGAAACACTGGGGCGTGTTTCAGTAAAAGCACCTGCTGTCCATGTTCACCTAGCAGTAAGTAGGTGCCTAGATGTTAGTCGACTGGTGTGGGTCGCATCCTGGGGGACAAAATTAACCTAAGTTGCGGGAATGACCCACAGCTGGAGCTCTTGGTCATCTGACCGAGGCCTTCTCCTGGTCTTGTTTACGAACACCGGCCGGGAGCGCGGTGAAGCTGTGACGGGAGATGACTCAGGAAGATGGTAATGAATGAAACAGTCCACAAACTATCGTTTGCGTCTAAGAGTTTGCACATTAATGTTGATAACAGAAGCTGCAATACACAAATAACCAGCACGTAGGAGAAAGAAACTTACAACGACGTTTCGCTCCGATTTATTAATGGATTTGTGTTTGAGAAAGACCTACCTAATGTGGGCCAATAGGTCTGCTGCAGTGTTCCTTCTTTTTGTTGTTATCAGCGAGTTAATGGTCCAGATGGGACCGAAACGTCGTAATAGGGTTATTTGTGTGATCCCGCAACAGGTGGTCAGTCCCTAAGGGACTGACCACCTGGTGAGGGGGTCTTGATCTAGGGAATTGGATCTTTGCTAAAATTTCCCATAGGGCTGTATAATCCATTCGGTTTTAGCGTTCCCCATAATAATAATAATAATAATAATAATAATAATAATAATAATAATAATAATAATAATAATTATATTTTATTAACACATCGGCCGCTTCCCATCAAGGTATGGTGGCCCGATAAAGAAAAACTTTCATCATCATTCGCTCCATCACTTAAGATTGAGACACTTATGCAACATATGGGAACCTTTATTGAGGAAACGTTTCGCCACACAGTGGCTTCATCAGTCCAATACAAAGCAGAAAGGTGTAAAAAGAGAAGGAGTTTGAGGTAATCAGTCGATGTGTTCAGTCAATCAATCTTGTAGAAAGTACAGCATAGAGCCGTAGAAGTGACTTATATACTGTAGTCAGGTGAGTGGAAGCAGGAGGAGGCGGGGTCACAGTGGGACCATCCACTTGTGTTAAGTAGGTCTTCGTGCAGAGGTTGGACAAGTGTTGAAGAATTCCTTGTATCAAGATCCCAAGATGTTGCAGTGTCTGACACATGTGATAAATGGCTTGAAACCGAGAAGTTGAATAAGTGTCTCTATCTTCAACTTTTTGGGTTTTAAACCATCACTGTCTTGCCGGAGGCACACTGGCACTGCAGTTATAAAACTGCAACATTAACACTCCTCCTTCAGAGTGCCGGCACTGTACTAATAATAATAATAATAATAATAATAATAATAATAATAATAATAATGGGTAAGCAAACATTATGACATATTAGAAAACGTTTCGGTTCTGGGACCTTCATCAAGGTACCAGGACCGAAACGTTTTCTAATAAATATGTCATAGTGTTTGCTTACGTGTTTATCTAAACCAACTTGTCGGTATTTTTTACCAAGGTTTATACCAATAATAATAATAATAATAATAATAATAATAATAATAATAATAATAATAATAATAATAATAATAATAATAACAACAACAACAACAATAACAATAACAACAGCAAACAACAACAACAATAATAATAAAATAATTCTATATTGCAGGTAGTCTTGGGCGAAACGTCGTGGTGGAGAGTTTCATATTATCACTGTCGGCTACCACACCTACCATAATGACAACAGGTATGTGCGAAAGGTTGCTGAACTTCTGCTAACTTCTGAACGCGAGGTGAGGGGCGAAATGTTGCTTAACCTGTAGTAACCTCAACATTACACCGACAGATAGATTAATGAGACACGCGTGCAGCAGACGTTTCGCCCACCACTTGCTTTTTCCAATTTGTAACACACCTCTCAGTGTATATACACTGGGAGCTACACACCTCTCAGCGTAGATACACTGGAAGGTGTGTAACTCTCAGTGTATATACCCTGGGTCTACACACCTCTTCAGCGTGATACACTGAAGGTGTTAATCTCAGTGTATATACCCTGGGTTCCAGAGACATTAACTATACACAGTGTATATGACATGTTAATGTGTTTGTAGAGTGGTGTGTGGTATAGTGTGTAGTGGTGGTGGAGTAGAATTAACTTGTGACAGTTGTGAGGGTGTATGAGTGGTGTGGTTGTGGTGGTAGTGGTGGTGGTGGTAGTAGTGGTAGTGGTGGTGGTGGTAGTAGTGGTAGTGGTGGTGGTAGTGGTGGTGGTGGTGGTAGTGGTAGTGGTAGTGGTGGCGGTGGTAGTGGTGATAGTGGTGGTGGTAGTGGTGGTGGTAGTGGTAGTGGTGGTGGTGGTAGTAGTGGTAGTGGTAGTGGTGGTGGTAGTGGTGGTGGGGTGAGTGGTGGTGGTGGTAGTGTGTGGTGGTGGTGGTGGTAGTGGTGTGTGTGGTGGTGTAGAATGTGGTGGTGGTGGTAGTGTGCTGGTGGTAGGGTGGTGGAAGGAGGAATATAGCGAAATGGAGGGATTAAATGAGGGGGTGTGTGGGGTGAATGGGATTGTAGACACTGTTGTTGGTGATAGTTGTAGCTGCGTTATGGGAGAGGGGAAGGGGGGGCAGCATCAGTGGAACAGACGATGAAATGGGAAGGAGTGTGTGGGGAGCTAACCCGCGATATTAACTACCATCACGTCTATTGCGTCACTTATACTTTACAAAGAGCGGAGGCAGCCATCAGCTGGAACTTACCCATAAAGCGCTAACCCTAGTCACGTGTTTGCTGTGAGCCTTATATCCCACAACACCCACACACACAGTCACGGTGTTTGCTGTGAGCCTTATACCCCACAACACCCCACACACACCAGTCACGCTGTTTGCTGTGAACCTTATACCCCACAACACCCCACACACACCAGTCACGGTGTTTGCTGTGAGCCTTATATCCCACAACACCTCACACACACCAGTCACGCTGTTTGCTGTGAGCCTTATACCCCACAACACCTCACACACACACCAGTCACGCTGTTTGCTGTGAGCCTTATACCCCACAACACCTCACACACACCAGTCACGGTGTTTGCTGTGAGCCTTATACCCCACAACACCTCACACACACCAGTCACGGTGTTTGCTGTGAGCCTTATACCCCACAACACACACACCAGTCACGGTGTTTGCTTACCCGGTGGCTGAGTGCCTGAGTACATATTAGTACATCCGTCACAGTGTACTCAGGGAGATGTATGTACACATCTCTCCATGTTTCTATATGGCCAATGGAAATAATTCATTTTGATTTTTTTTTGGGGGAGGGTTAGAAAATACCGACAAGGTGATGATTAAGACACATGTACAACAGTTGGTCATCTTTATTATTGAAATGTTTTGCCTACACAGTAGACTTCTTCAGTCAGATACAAAGGCAGGAGGTATAGTAGTGAAATGAAGATGATGTAATCAGTCTATGAACCTCGGAGGACATGACTCCCCCTTTTCCTACCGTAGTGTCTTATAAGCCTTTTCTATTTTTCTCGACCCAGTTGTGATTTGACAATAGTCCGGGAGGGACCTTAAAACGTCTTGAGGTTCCTGGGTCCAATTTTTTTTTTTTGTGTCTGAATTTCCAGCAATGGAATTGTGATTTTTCCCCCCATGTTTGATATATTTTCTCTGTTGAAAGAGCCAATGTTTTTTTTAAACCATTTGTCGACTTAGTTCCATTGTGAGTTTGTAGACTTCAATTAAGGCGACGTTACGACTTAGTCTACAATATTGTAATGAGTGCACTTGAGGACAGTGTCGAGGTGTGGACTTAAGAGGATCTTTGTGCCCTTGCACGAGACTTGGTGACATTGAGTGTAGACCTGGACACAGCTGAGTCAGTGAGCTTGTAGACCTGGACACAGCTGAGTCAGAAAGCTTGTAGACCTGGACACAGCTGAGTCAGAAAGCTTGTAGACCTGGACACAACTGAGTCAGAAAGCTTGTAGACCTGGACACAACTGAGTCAGAAAGCTTGTAGACCTGGACACAGCTGAGTCAGAAAGCTTGTAGACCTGGACACAGCTGAGTCAGAGAGCTTGTAGACTTAGACACAGCTGAGTCAATTTTGTTGTTGTTGTTATAGTCGCATTCACTGGGTGAGCTCTAAACCTGTATGGACCATACAGTTCCTGTGGAATTAGAAAAAAAAAACAGATTCCATCCACGGAAAGGGAGGACTACTCCAGCTCTCTGGATCAAGAGCCCTCGCAACAGGGAGCAGTTGGAAGGGATCTAGACTTCGCTACCAATTTAGGTGTTTTAGGAGACTGAAACTGGCGTGTGTACAGTGTTCAGACCTTCATGTTCACTTGTCTTTAATGGGGCTGTTAGTGTACAGCTATATTGGATATGTTTTCTAGGTGGATAATATGTGTGTGTGTAAATATATATACTATTTGGCAAGTCTGTTTTCTGTCAAATAGCCAGAAGGAGAATTTGTATTAACTATAACTCTGCCAATTTCAATCTGAGCATAACAAAAAAAATGTATATTTTATTTAAAGTAATATTAAATAAATTTAAAGTAAACTATGCTATTTATATCAGAAGTTAGCTCTAAAAAAGTTGCTCTAGTTTAAGTGAGGTTAAGCGAGGGTTCTAAATTAGTTTTGATCAAAAAATATAAATCAAATATACGTAGACTTGTACGACACATGAAGCCTTATACCTACGCCGGAATAATTATTCCAAAATTTAATATCTAAACTCTGGTTGAAGGAATTAATTTGATTTTTGTAAAGTTGAAGTACTGTTCCCAGTCCCTGTAATCTAAATGTACTTAGGAGTTAGTTAACGATTCGTATTACTGCTGTGTTTGGATCCTTGTCTAGGAGCCAGCCAGGCGAAACCTGGCTGCTCTACGACATTGTTTACCTTGCAACCTTGTACCTTGTACTGCATTCTCTGTTAATCAATTCTATAGTGTTGGTGCTTTATGTTATGATGTGTCTATGTCTCGCTCCCCCTTCCCACTTCCTTCCCCTCACCCTCCAACGAGGGTGAGGGGAAAGGGAGGAGTGGTTTCTTTTTTTCCCCCTGAGTTTCTACCCTCTGCTTACCTGTTGTATAGCTGATATATATATATAGGATGTAATGAGCAGAGTCTTTCAGGGATTGGTCCTTTGACCCCATCTTTTTCATGTTATTCATAATTTCGAAAAGAAAGGGATCTCTCTCTCTCTCTCGTCTCTTCCTATTTCCTTTATCTCTTTCCCTATCACATCCTCATGATGTCCCTATTTCCCCCTTTCCTTACCATTTTCTTCTTTATCTCCCTCTTTTACTCTCTCTTTTTCCCTATTTCGTCCTCTTTCAGTCTTCCAGCTCTCATTTTCATATATGTATCTTCTTCCTCCCCTTCTCTTCACCGTCTTCTGTATCCTCCTCCACAAACACATTTTCTTACCATTTCCATAACCATTACTCCGAGTCAAGACAATAGTTTTGTTATTGTCTAATGATTGAACGAGAGAGAGAGAGAGAGAGAGAGAGAGAGAGAGAGAGAGAGAGAGAGAGAGAGAGAGAGAGAGAGAGAGAGAGAGAGAGAGAGAGAGCGAGCGAGAGAGAGAGAGAGATGTACCGTTTCTGATACAAATTATGCTGAAGCCTCGGGGCCATAGCTTGGCGTGTGCGCCTCAGTGAACCTCCCATGAAGTGGGACACAATGTGGGACAGTTTCATCAGCCAGGGAGCACAGCGGCTCTGATTTAAAGCCCCGGGCTCGATCGATAAGCAGCAAGTTGTATGCACTGAGAGATGCTTACCTCTCAGCGTATGTACGCCGAGAGATGCTTACCTCTCAGCGTATGTACGCCGAGAGATGCTTACCTCTCAGCGTATGTACGCCGAGAGATGCTTACCTCTCAGCGTATGTACGCCGAGAGATGCTTACCTCTCAGCGTATGTACACTGAGAGATGTTCATCTCTCGGTGTATGTACACTGAGAAGTAAAATTCTTGAAAAAATAAAGATGGGTATCCCTTAAACAATAATGAATGGCTACATTATATGGTGTGGGATGTTTGGTAGAGGGGGTAAGAAACCAGCATCCCCCTCCTTGAAGATTAGAGATTCTTCATCTCAGAATGATGCAATGTTTGATGGGTGACATCTAGGCGGTCATGCCCTTTGATATGCACAGCATTTCGGGCAGACTTAAGCATAACTTCAGACTAATAAGGCGTTAATTAATTGATGGCATGTATGAACGGTATCTAAGTGTTTGTAGCAATAAACTTAGGTACAATAAACACTTTTATGGAGTTTAATTGATTTAAGGATTACAGGTTGACTTATGTTTACAGGTAATGAGGACTCGAGTATATGATTATCTTCGTGAAATCAGTTTTCACCTCAGATTATTATGAGAGAAACGTCTTACCTTGACGACGGGCGAAAGGGACCACTGAGGCCGGGTAGGCCTATTGGGAGAGCCACCAAGTTAGCAGACATGGCTGAGTAGGCCCAATTGTCGACACCAAATTAGAAATACATGAAGAGGATCAATTCTGACCACCAACTCAGCAGACAATAGCTCAGCAGACATGGCTTAGTAGAAATGGGTTCGAACACCAACTCAGCAGACATGAGTAAGTGGCCACGGGAACTGAACACAGGGATATCGGCAAAAGAAAAAAAATCCCGATAACATTCCCGATACAATTTCCAAGAGTGGGAGAGGGGGAAAAAATCATACAAAAAATGAGCAGTTTGTGGCCCATGCATTTGCAATTTGACCAAATGACCAGACCTTTGTGAATTTGTATGGATGAAAGTTTATTAGATAAAGTAACCCCCCCCCCCCCGACACAATTAAAAAAAAAACCTATTACATTTATGAAAAAAATGGAATGAGAGCATTTCCCGTGCTGACTAAAATAAAAATCTGTAGCTCAAAATTTTGGAAAAAAATATCGGAAAAAAAAGGGTTGCAAAAAGAATTATTGTATTTAATGATTAAAATAAAATCGTGGTTTCCTCTTGAGGGTGTCGAAACAGAGTGAGTTTCGCCCTGTACACAGCCGTATCTTCACGGGCGAAACGCTGCACCAGTGAAACATTCGTCTGCAAACCAATTCTCTTCTTCACTAATGTCGTCAGTGCAACATTCAGAACACTATAACAACATGCAACACTTGGAACAATATTCAACACTTGGAACACAATATTCAACACTTGGAACAATATTCAACACTGGAACGCAATATTCAACACTTGGAACACAATATTCAACACTTGGAACACAATACACAATATTCAACACTTGGAACACAATACACAATATTCAACACTTGGAACACAATACACAATATTCAACACTTGGAACACAATACACAATATTCAACACTTGGAACACAATACACAATATTCAACACTTGGAACACAATATTCAACACTGGGAACACAATTAACACTGAACACAATTTCAACATTGGAACACAAAAAATTCAACATTGGAACACAATACACAATATTCAACACTTGGAACACAATATTCAATATTCAACACTTGGAACACAATACACAATATTCAACACTTGGAAAACAATATTCAACACTTGGAACACAATATTCAACACTTGGAACACAATATTCAACACTTGGAACACAATATTCAACATTTGGAACACAGTACACAATATTCAACACTTGGAACACATGTCAGTGTCATAAATACACTTGTGTAGTGTATCAGAATCATCTTAGTTTTACATAGCCGGTCCCTTTGCGTGTGACGTCACGATACCCGCTGACATCAGAGGCTCTGCGCATGTGCATAGGCACGCAGAGGCAGCGCTCTCACTAGCCGTAGACCTATAAGCTGAACAGACGTGCGGGTACACCTCCTCTCACAGACTCGTAAATATACCGTAACCATCCTACGAGGAGTGTCTTTGACAACCTATTTATCTCTCTCAATACCCACACAAGTGTTGACCTTGTTCGGGTTAAGTATGAGTTGTCACCTGACCAGTGGGTCGGTGCTATTTCAACCGGGGAGGATCCATCCACTTCAACGGACTATTCTATCCCACCGCTGCCACCACTTGTGGGTAGGTCTACGGCTAGTGAGAGCGCTGCCTCTGCGTGGCTATGCACATGCGCAGAGCCTCTGATGTCAGCGGGTATCGTGATGTCACACGCAAAGGGACCGGCTATGTAAAACTAAGATGATTCTGATACACTACACAAGTGTATTTATGACACTGACACACAATATTCAACACTTGGAACACAATATTCAACACTTGGAACACAATACAGTGTTTACGTAACCTTGGAACATATATTCTGTATCTTATCTCTGGTATAAAAAGAAGAGGGAGAGTGAGAGAGAATGAGAGAGAGATGGAGGGAAAGAGGGAGGGAGAGTGAGAGGAAGGGAGAAAAGGAGAGAGAGGGAGAAAAGGAAAGTGAGAGGGAGGGAGAAGAGAGTAAGGTAGGAAGAGAGGAAGGAAGAGAGAGGGATGAAAGGAGGGAGAGTGGAAAGGAGGAAGGAAGGGAGAGAAGGAGAGAGAAAGGGAGGGAGTGATGGCGAGAGTTGAGGAAAAGGGAGTAAATATAACAAAGAAAGGAAAAAAAGCGAAAAGAGAAAGAAAAATATGAATATAGAGAGAAAGAGGAATACAGATAAGAACACACCACCGAGATAAAAAACCTTTCGATCCAAGCGAAGGTTCAATGACGGCAAGAGTATTGACAGATTTACTGCCTCTGTGATTCCAGGCTAGTGCAGTAAAACACAACTCTCCTCTCTCTCCCCTCTCTCTCTCTCTCTCTCTCTCTCTCTCTCTCCTCTCTCTCTCTCTCTCCCTCTCTACTTACTAACAACAAACAACAATATATATATACATGCTGCTGGTTGAACATGTCAGAGAGTTCACCTGAACATATCATCTTTAAACACTGAACAACAGAGGTTGCAGGTAAGGGAGGGTGTGATCACCTGTTCATTTATGAACGCTAGTGACTGCAAGGCAGGTGAGGCTAGGAACGTTCCGTCTGGCGTTCACTTTGAACAAGCGGTGAACGCAGAATGCGAAGCCACGATTTTATTTTTTTTTAAGAGTGAACATAGGAGACCAAAAAGAGAACTATTCTCCCCCCCCCAAAAAAAAAAAAAAACGTATTCACAGGCATCAGAAATTTGGAAAGAAATTGAAATTTTTTATTAGCGGGGAAAGAGGCCTACTGTAGCGTCACTGTAGTGCCTAGATTCATAATACATCAATCTTTAAATACATCAGTTTGAAAAAAAACATCAATCTGAAATTACATCCAGCTGAAAGTATATCAAGCTGAAAATACATCAACCTTAAAATACATCAACCCTAAAATACATCAACCTGAAAATTCATCAACCTGAAAATACATCAACCCTAAAATACATCAACCTGAAAATACATCAACCTGAAAATACATCAACCCTAAAATACATCAACCTGAAAATACATCAACCTGAAAATACATCAACCCTAAAATACATCAATCTGAAAATACATCAACCTGAAAATACATCAACCTGAAAATACATCAACCTGAAAATACATCAACCTGAAAATACATCAACCTGAAAATACATCAACCTGAAAAATACAGTCGAATGATATTTTAAAAAACTGTTTAGTTATGAGTTACAGTTAAAAATTTCTCTACTGAAATAGTTGTGCATAATTAAAAAAGTTGTATATCATAAAGCGATTGATAACGAGAATGATAAGGCAGATAACGAGAATGATAAGGCAGATAACGAGAATGATAAGGCAGATAACGAGAATGATAAGGCAGATAACGAGAATGATAAGGCAGATAACGAGAATGATAAGGCAGATAACGAGAATGATAAGGCAAATAACGAGAATGATAAGGCAATAACGAAAATAACGAGAATAATAAGACAAATAACAAGAATAACGAGAATGGTAAGGCAAATCTCGCTAACAGCTGACGAAATACAGAGCCTCGACCACATGTGTGTATATACATATATATGATATATATATATATATATATATATATATATATATATATATATATATATATATATATATATTTGTGTTATATATATATATATATATATATATATATATATATATATATATATATATATATATATATATATATATATATATATATATATATATATATATATATATATATATATATTGTAACCACGAACAAGTGGAATTTAAATACCACTTGTTCGTGGTTACAATAATATATATACTGCTTGTGGAGGCTTGTACACCAAACGGGGAGTAGAATGAAATTAACTCAGACAACCACACCACCGTATGTCCTCGCAACATGAAGCAAGCCTAGTTCACTAGGGTCATGTTGTTTGTAGGATTGTATGGACCAGTGGTTTAGAGCGTCGTAAATTTTCGCTCTCTTCCCACGAGGCGAGCTAAAACAACACGAGTTCGGTGGCCCGAAGAAGAAAAACTTTCATCATCATTCACTCCATTACTGTCTTGCCAGAAGCGTACTTACACATCAGTTATAAAACTGCAACATTAACACCCCTCCTTCAGAGTGCCGGCACTGTACTTCCCATCTCCAGGACTCAAGTCCGGCCTGCCGGTTTCCCTGAATCCCTTCATAAATGTTACTTTGCTCACACTCCAACAGCACGTCAAGTCCTAAAAACCATTTGTCTCCATTCGCTCCTATCTAACACGCTCACGCATGCTTGCTGGAAGTCCAAAACCCTCGCACACAAAACCTCCTTCACCCCCTCCCTCCAACTTTCCTAGGTCGTCCCCTACCCCGCCTTCCCTCCACTACAGATTTATACACTCTCGAAGTCATTCTATTTTGTTCCATCCTCTCTACATGTCCAAACCACCTCAACAACCCCTCCTCAGCCTCAGTTTTGGTAATCCCGCACCTTCTCCTAATTTCCAAACTACGAATTCTCTGCATTATATTCACACCACACATTGTCCTCAGACATGACATCTCCACTGCCTCCAGCCTTCTCCTTGTTGCAACATTCTCATACATTCCCCTCTTTGCTTCCATGGACAAAGTTCTTTGTCTCCACAAGACACAATGAAGTCAACGACATCATAAAGAGAAGCTTGCTACAGCTGGATGCCCAGCCGAGATAGAGCCCGATCACTAGCATCCAACAATACCCACAACCCAGCAAACGCCCCGACGGGATCACCATCGATCCTTGGAAGAATGGCAAGCTCTTAGCATGGGACTATACCTGTGTGTCGACACTGGCTGACACCTACATCCATCACAGTGTTGGGCGACAGGGAGGAGCTGCTGATCACAGGGAGGAGTACAAGATCGGCAAGTACAGGGACATAAGCCAACAGTATCAATTTGTCCCAGTGGGATCAGAGACCTTGGGATCATGGGGAAAAAATGCAACACGCTTTCTTAAAGAACTGGGTTCCAGACTCATCGACACCACCAGGACCCAAGGGCAGCCACTTCAGTTCCACGCCTCAGCGTGGCCATCCAGAGGGGAAATGCATGCTGCATACTGGGCTCGCGTCCGGCTTCGGAGGAGCTGGAGATTCATAATCTTTGATATATTGCACCAATGTATTCATGTTTGTGTTTTCTGTCAATGTATTTTGTCTATTAATAAAACACTCATATAATATATATAGGGGATGGTAGGAGAAGAAAATATTCAAACAGCTCCGGGGAGAACCTAGAGTTTTCCCTGAGGATGAGGGTCCCCAGTAAAGTTCTAGAGGTGGTACCTCCTATACATATATATATATATATATATATATATATATATATATATATATATATATATATATATATATATATATATATATATATATACAGCTAAGTTTTAATATGGGGTTATTAAACTTTTAATTAGAAAACATCAATACCACGAAGCAATTTGTAACGTAGAGATAAAAAAAATATAAATTTATATAAAACTTCGTAATTTCCTTCAAGCTGAAGGTCGTATTTACCGCGGACGCCTCCAGTATGTCGCAATCTTCTGCGCTCTGGAGGAAGCACAATAGGGGTAATAAACGACGGTCAACGACAAGGATGGTCACAGATGGAGGAAGTAAAGCAGCGAAGAGGGGAAGTAATGCGGTATTTACTGTATCAATTACTTTTTTGTGGTCTTTATTCGCGTTTGTATTGTGGCTTTATTATGACGGTTGATGTTGCGTGTGTGTGTGTGTGTGCGTGTGTGTGTGTCGTGTGTGTGCGTGTGTGTGTGTGTGTGTGTGTGTGTGTGTGTGTGTGTGGTGTGTGTGTGTGTGTGTGTGTGTGTGTGTGTGTGTGTGTGTGTGTGTGTGTGTGTGTGTATGAATGTGTGTGTGTTGGTGTGTGCCTAACTTTTTTTTTGTAACTTGTGTGTGACTCTCAGTGTTGAGCTCTGGCTCCAGGGCTCTCACACGTCACAAGGTTGCAGTTGACCTCTGTCGTGCAGGCTGCAACATCTTCAGTCCACCGCGAAACTCATAATTTGCGTGCACCAGCCGCCTCCCTAACACACACACATTACAACCAAACCCTCATCACATCAACATCCGGCACATTGGCGGGCGAAACGTCTCCATGTACTCACCGCCATCTTTTCGTCTTTCAATCAATCACTATCCAGATTTCTGCCATATCCAAGTGCTTTCTTTTATATTTTCACATTTCGTGTCTTTTCGCCTCCCTTTCTCTGTGTCCCACACTCAATCTCCCCCGCCACACATAAAAAAATACTCTTATTTGGGGATATTTCCCTCCCTTCCCCCTAACAAAAACTTCCCTAGCTCTGCACAGTTCCAGAGAGAGAGAGAGAGAGAGAGAGAGAGAGAGATATCTCGTGTTTGGCAAGGTCCCAAAGCACCAAGGCAGGGGAAAACACACTTCCTCTGTAGCAATGCAGCTGTACACCCTTCCCCTACCCCCCCCCACACACACAGGATTGCACTGCAAGAAGGAAAGAGAAGTTCCCTAAATGACCAGCAATACGTAGGGAAAATTCCTTCCCCTGTTCCTACTGTTCCTTCAGTCGTGTAGTTCCCTGGGGAACACTTTTTTTTGGGGGTGGTGGGAAGGGGGGAATGAACATGCTATTCAAAATGATAATGTGGCCCGTCTTAATAATGATGATGATGTTAATAATAATAATATTTAAAAATAATACTAATACTAATATTTATAATAATAATAATAATAATAATAATAATAATAATAATAATAATAATAATAATAATAATAATAATAATAATAATAAAATACATAATATAATAATAACTAAAATAAAAAGTAAATAATAATCATTAAATAATAATAATAATAACTAAAATAATAAAAGTAATAATAATAATCATTTAATAATAATAATGATAATAATAATAATAATAATAATAATAATAATAATAATAATAATAATAATAATAATAATATAATAATAATAATAATAATAATAATAATAATAACAAAGGTAGTAGGTTGGTAGACTGTAACAAAACAAGGAACAAGACCGACCAATCATATGCGGGAGGAGCGGAAGGTTGGGTTAAATATTTTGCACTCTGGCAGAACTGCTGGTTTGTTATCTCGTGAATCAGTCGACATAAGATGTTGAAATTACTTTACCTGGGAGGAAGTAAAGGTCATGGTATGTTAGGTAGGAGAAAAAAAAAGATTATTTACCAGTAAAACTAGTAAACTTCTCTAGTGTCTCGGGAAGACACTAGAGATGGATACGTGGATCTTAGTTATATGATGACCCCACTGGAGCTATCGGTCATCTGACCGAGGCCTTCCACTGGCTTACCCCTCCACCCCTTTAAAAATTAAGGATATAATTATAACCATTTGTATGTAAATATTGCTAGAGTGCTTTGGGAGACCGGTGGTCTTAAAATGTAATGAATCAAGTATTGGATGAGGGTTGTGACGGTTGCTGTTTGCTGATGACGCTGTGCTGGTGAAAGATGCCGGAAAAAATTGCTGAGGTGGGTAGAGAGGGATGCTGAAGGTGAACACAGGAATGAGCTTAGTAATAATAACAGAACGAAATGTGAGGAATGAGTGAATGTTAGATTGGAAGAATGAAGCATTGAGGAAATAAATGAATTTAGATATTTGAGAGTGAATGTCGTGCCAGATGGGTGCTGTGAAAGATGATGTGAATCCCAGATGAAAGAATGAAAGAAGCAGTAGAGTTGTGAAATCACTGGAAGGAAAAACAGTGGATGCAACCAAGAGGAACATGCCTGTTGGATGGATCCCATTAGAGCCAGCTGGCCCAGTGGTTAACGCACTGACCTGCGAGATTTAGGACTAACCTACAATCGGTTTAAAACCCTCATTTGTTTCAAGAGTGGTGCCAGCACCACAACATGGGTGCCAGACACGGTCGTTCCATGTTCCAGCGAGGAAGAGGCTGGAGGAGGTGGTACCAATGGTGAATCCCAGATCACTGTGTCTTGTATAGTATCAAAAAAGACTGGTACTGGATGGCATCACCGGAGGAGTGAAGAGAGGGCAGTTGAGAAGGTCTGTTTTGTACGTAAGATGATGGAACAGTGTGAAGGTGTTGAAATATCGTTCTTGTGTTAATAGGGACGAAACATTGCGAAAGGCGTAGAATTAGGGGGGATATGATTGAGGTGTACAAATGGAAAACAGGAATAAACAAAGGGGATGTAAATAGCGTGCTGAAAATATCCAACCAAGACAGGACTCGCAGCAATGGTTTCAAGTTGGAAAAGTTCAGATTCAGGAAGGATATAGGAAAGCACTGGTTTGGTAATAGAGTTGTGGATGAGTGGAACAAACTCCCGAGTACCGTCATAGATGCTAAGACGTTGTGTAGTTTTAAAAATAGGTTAGATAAATACATGAGTGGGTGTGGATGGGTGTGAGCTTGTACTAGGTCAGATGCAGTGCTCCTTCCTTAAGTGAATGTAACCTGACCTGTACTAATTCCTTAAGTGGAAGTGACCTGACCAGGTGGTCGGCTGGACAATTATATGAGTGGGTGCGGTTGGGTGTGAATTGGTCTTGACTAGGTTGTGCTACTAGGTCAGATGCAGTGCTCCTTCCTTAAGTGAATGTAACCTGACCTGG
>WNWK01000566.1:172500-200000 GCA_009830355.1 Cherax destructor | reverse complement strand
TCCTGCCGGATGCATTTAGAGTCCTCATGACCCCGGTTGTACTGGTCCTGCCGGATGCATTTAGAGTCCTCAGTGACCTCGGTGTAGCAGCTGGTCCTGCCGGATGCATTTAGAGTCCTCATGACCCCGGTTGTACTGGTCCTGCCGGATGCATTTAGAGTCCTCATGACCCCCGGTCGTGCTGGTTCTGCCGGATGCATTTTCTTGGTTAATGTACCGCTAGCGCCGGCTCCCTGCCAGGAAAAAAATTAAAATACACACGAATTTACGAGAGGCGAACTTCCGTGTGTGTGTGTGTGTGTGTGTACATATGTCAATAGTTTGACCTTTCTGACTGTCGGAATCTGTCCCCTCCCCCCTTGCACACACACTCTCGCACTTCCTCTCTCTCTCTTCTTCTCTCTCTCTCTCTCTCTCTCTTCTTCTCTCTCTCTAGGAACAAAGAGGCAATATCAATCGGTGACTTTAATGCTCTCAACCTAAATTGGAACACTCCATCAGGTGATCAAGGGGCGACCAGACTCACCATCATGGCGAAGAACAACTTTGAACCAACGCAAAGTGCCACATTGGCTCCCCCAGGAAATAACACACAGGATCTTCTCTTCTGAATACAGACTGTGTGACCTTGTCCTGTCATGCCAGGTGAGAGAGAGAGAGAGAGAAGAGAGAGAGAGAGAGAGAGAGAGAGAGAGAGAGAGAGAGAGAGAGAGAGAGAGAGAGAGAGAGAGAGAGTTGAGAGGGAGAATAACACCAGGATGGCTTCCAACTATAGAACTGTTAACTTTGATAAGGCACACCGAGGTATCAGTAACGTTGATAGGCTCGAACTGCCGGATGCTTCTAACATGGAGAAAATGTTGAGTAGACTCATAATGAAAAGTCTAAGCATAGAGAAGTACAGCATGACAAGAAAATTGAAAAGCGAGAGAAAGACGAGAGAGAAAACAATGCAGAGAAGGTATTTATGTAGACGTTTCGCCCACCAGTGGCTTTATCAAGACAAGAACATGATGGGAAGAATGTAGGTCTGTATATACACCTTTGATATACCTTTGAAGAGTTTCGAGAGTTTACTGAGCCCGGGCCATGCCAGGCCGTCGGCATGCCTGGCAACCAGGCTGTTGCTGCTGGAGGCAACATGAGGTAATCAGTCCCCCAGTCTTGGAGTTAGTGAAGAGCACCGTAGTCGTTCATTTATAGTGACTGGTAAACTGCGAGGTCGTACTGACAACACGTGACTACAAAGAAAGTGGGGAGTACTACACGTGACTACAAGAGAAAGCAAGACAGGCCAAGGGGCACGTCGGGCTGACTACAAGAGAAAGCAAGGGGGACGGACAAAGAGAAAGCAAGTGGGACACGTACTTCAAAGAGAAAGCAAGGGGGACACGTGACTACAAAGAGAAAGCAAGGGGGACACGTGACTACAAAGAGAAAGCAAGGGGGACACGTGACTACAAAGAGAAAGCAAGGGGACACGTGACTACAAGAGAAGCAAGGGGACACGACTACAAAGAGAAAGCAAGGGGGGACACGTGACTACAAAGAGAAAGCAAGGGGGGACACGTGACTACAAAGAGAAAGCAAGGGGGGACACGTGACTACAAAGAGAAAGCAAGGGGGGACACGTGACTACAAAGAGAAAGCAAGGGGGGACACGTGACTGCAAAGAGAAAGCAAGGGGGACACGTGACTACAAAGAGAAAGCAAGGGGACACGACTCAAAGAGAAAGCAAGGGGACACGTGACTACAAAGAGAAAGCAAGGGGACACGTGACTGCAAAGAGAAAGCAAGGGGACACGTGACTACAAAGAGAAAGCAAGGGGACACGTGACTGCAAAGAGAAAGCAAGGGGGACACGTGACTCAAAGAGAAAGCAAGGGGGGACACGTGACTACAAAGAGAAAGCAAGGGGGGACACGTGACTACAAAGAGAAAGCAGCTGAAAAAACTAATAAAACATGTTGAACAAGAATGTAATAGACGATTTGCACAAAAAACATTAAAAGTGAGCCGGATAAATTCTCCAAATACGTTATGAAGTAACGAAGGGAAGAGGAGAAGGAGGAGGAGCAGAAGGAGGAGAAGGAGGAGGAGCAGAAGGAGGAGAAGGAGGAGGAGCAGGAGGAGGAGAAGAAGGAGGAGGAGCAGGAGGAGGAGGAGAAGGAGGAGGAGCAGGAGGAGGAGGAGAAGGAGGAGGAGCAGGAGGAGGAGGAGAAGGAGGAGGAGCAGGAGGAGGAGGGGAAGGAGAAGAAGGAGGGGGACTTTTAACTAGCAATAACGGCATAATAACAAACAACTAATATATGACGTAAATACCCAACATGACCTTCAACTCATCATGTGAACACGAAACTAACATTCCCAGGCTGCAAAATTTGTTTACAGCTTCTGAATGTGTTTAACTAAATATTAGGTATATTAGCAACCTTGATACGATAAGCACACTTGGAAAAGGTCAATATTAACAGTCAAGTGGATCAGATGAACTGTCTGCCAGAATTATATGAGAATGTAAACAGCAGGTCACTTACTAATAATAGTTCACAAATAACAAGTAAGGTGACAATAGACTGGAAACTAGCAAATGTATACATGGAGGGTGTGTTCCTGTAGGGTGTGTTCCTGTAGGGTGTGTTCCTGTAGGGTGTGTTCTTGGAGGGTGTGTTTCTGGATGGCGTGTTCCTGGAGGGTGTGTTCTTGGAGGGTGTGTTCTAGGAGGGTGTGTTCTTGTAGGGTGTGTTCTTGTAGGGTGTGTTCTTGTAGGGTGTGTTCTTGTAGGGTGTGTTCTTGTAGGGTGTGTTCCTGTAGGGTGTGTTCTTGTAGGGTGTGTTCTTGGTAGGGTGTGTTCCTGTAGGGTGTGTCTGTAGGGTGTGTTCCTTGGGTGTCTAGGGTGTGTTCTTGTAGGGTGTGTTCTTGAGAGGGTGTGTTCTTGAGGGTGTGTTCTGAGGGTGTGTTCTGAGGGCTAGTGTTCTTGTAGGGTGTGTTCTGGAGGGTGTGTTCTTGTAGGGTGTCTGGGGGGTGTTCTGTAGGGTGTGTTCCTTGGAGGGTGTGTTCTCGTAGGGTGTGTTCCTGGAGGTCTGTGTGTTCTTGTAGGGTGTGTTCTTGGAGGGTGTGTTCCTGTAGGGTGTGTTCTTGGAGGGTGTGTTCTTGTAGGGTGTGTTCTTGGAGGGTGTGTTCTTGTAGGGTGTGTTCTTGTAGGGTGTGTTCTTGGAGGGTGTGTTCTTGTAGGGTGTGTTCCTGTAGGGTGTGTTCTTGGAGGGTGTGTTCTTGTAGGGTGTGTTCTTGTAGGGTGTGTTCTTGTAGGGTGTGTTCTTGTAGGGTGTGTTCTGTAGGGTGTGTCCTGTAGGGTGTGTCTTGTAGAGGTGTGTTCTTGTAGGGTGTGTTCTTGGAGGGTGTGTTTGATGGCGTGTTCCTGTAGGGTGTGTTCTTGTAGGGTGTGTTCCTGGAGGGTGTGTTCCTGGAGGTGTGTTCCTTTGGGAGGGTGTGTTCCTGGAGGGTGTGTTCCTGAGGGTGTGTTCCTTGAGGGTGTGTTCCTGAGGGTGTGTTCTTGGAGGGTGTGTTCCTGGAGGGTGTGTTCCTGGAGGGTGTGTTCCTGGAGGGTGTGTTCCTGGAGGGTGTGTTCCTGGAGGGTGTGTTCCTTGAGGGTGTGTTCCTGGAGGGTGTGTTCCTGGAGGGTGTGTTCCTGGAGGGTGTGTTCTTGTAGGGTGTGTTCTTGGAGGGTGTGTTCTTGGAGGGTGTGTTTCTGGATGGCGTGTTCCTGGAGGGTGTGTTCTTGGAGGGTGTGTTCTAGGAGGGTGTGTTCCTGGAGGATTTGTTTCTGGAGGGTGTGTTCCTGAAGGGTGTGTTCCTGGAGGGTGTGTTCCTGGAGGGTGTGTTCCTTGAGGGTGTGTTCCTGGAGGGTGTGTTCCTTGAGGGTGTGTTCCTGTAGGGTGTGTTCCTGGAGGGTGTGTTCCTGGAGGGTTTGTTCCTGGAGCGTGTGTTCCTGGAGGGTGTGTTCCTGGAGGGTGTGTTCCTGGAGGGTGTGTTCCTTGAGGGTGTGTTCCTGGAGGGTGTGTTCCTGGAGGGTGTGTTCCTGGAGGGTGTGTTCCTGGAGGGTGTGTTCCTGGAGGGTGTGTTCCTGGAGGGTGTGTTCCTGGAGGGTGTGTTCCTGGAGGGTGTGTTTCTGGATGGCGTGTTCCTGGAAATTGTGTTCCTGGAGAGCGAAACGTTGCCACAATAAAATGTCGCATTAGTTGCACTTGTAACCTCAACTATCGTCTCAACTTGACGTTAATTTAAGTAAAAATGTAAACTATTAATGGGAATAAGATATTTAAATTTCTGTAATAAAATAACTTACCGGCATATAAGACGCTCCTTTTTTTACCAAAATGTCTTAGAAAATCAGCCTGCGCCTTATATGCTCAAGGTCAGGATCAAGGGTAAGATTTGAGGGTAATTTGCCCTTGATTATAATTACTGATTTACCATTATGATAATTTTGTCGTGCGTCTTATATGCCGGAAAATACGGTAATAACTGGAAATCATCTTGGATTCTACCACAGAGGATCATACTTGACTAAGTTACAAGAATGTGTCACTTGTATATACCAAAACTGAGATGAAACTTGTCAACAGATGTAGCATATCTAAGTTTTTAGACCGTCTTAGACAAGGCACTCCAGAGATGATTGCCAGCCAGAATAAATGCTTCATGGTATAGAAGACAGACTTCATGACCGGACTGATGACTGACTCAGAGAGAGGAAACAGAAAGTGGTAATCAACAGAGAGGTGTGTGAGTGGGTCACAGAGAGGAAACAAGAGAGTGGTAATCAACAGAGAGGTGTGTGAGTGGGTCACAGAGAGGAAACAAGAGAGTGGTAATCAACAGAGAGGTATGTGAGTAGGTCACAGAGAGGAAACAAGAGAGTGGTAATCAACAGAGAGGTGTGTGAGTGGGTCACAGAGAGGAAACAAGAGAGTGGTAATCAACAGAGAGGTGTGTAAGTGGGTCACAGAGTGGAAACAAGAGAGTGGTAATCAACAGAGAGGTGTGTAAGTGGGTCACAGAGAGGAAACAAGAGAGTGGTAGTCAACAGAGAGGTGTGTGAGTGGGTCACAAAGAGGAAACAAGAGAGTGGTAATCAACAGAGAGGTGTGTGAGTGGGTCACAGAGAGGAAACAAGAGTGGTAATCAACAGAGAGGTGTGTGAGTAGGTCACAGAGAGGAAACAAGAGAGTGGTAATCAACAGAGAGGTGTGTGAGTGGGTCACAGAGAGGAAACAAGAGAGTGGTAATCAACAGAGAGGTGTGTGAGTGGGTCACAGAGAGGAAACAAGAGTGGTCAACAGAGGGTGTGAGTAGTCAAGAAACAAGAGAGTGGTAATCAACAGAGAGGTGTGAGGTCACAGAGAGGAAACAAAGAGTGGTAATCAACAGAGAGGTGTGTGAGTGGGTCACAGAGAGGAAACAAGAGAGTGGTAATCAACAGAGAGGTGTGTGAGTGGGTCACAGAGAGGAAACAAGAGTGGTAATCAACAGAGAGGTGTGTGAGTAGGTCACAGACAGGAAACAAGAGAGTGGTAATCAACAGAGAGGTGTGTGAGTGGGTCACAGAGAGGAAACAGAGAGTGGCTCTGAGCGGTAAGGTTTCTGAGTGGCTCACAGAGAGGGAACAGAGTGGTACAGAACGGTAAAGCGTCTGAGTGGCCAGACGTAAAGAGTGGAGCTCCTCGGGGGATCGACTCTGTGTCCAGTCTTCTTCACAATGTACGTGAATGATCCCGGGGTAAAGGCTAACATCTAAAATGGCTAAATTTGCGAATGGTACAAAATTGGGAAAAATTGCTGCATCCGCAGCAGACTGTGAGTCTCCAGAGTGATCTGGACAGGTTGCTGCTGAGGTCGTAGAACTTCAAGATGAGTTTCAAATTTCACAAGTGTAAGTAATGCATTTTGGTTATAGCAAACTCGAATGCAAACTGTTTGGCAACAAACTAACCAATACAAGAGAAGAAAAAGGACCTTGGAGTGATCGTAAACAAGCTAACACAATGCCAGGTTCCAAGCACATAACACCAGACACCATATTGACCGTCCGTAATGCACTTGTTAGAACACGTCTTGAATATACCACCCAGTTTTATTCTCTAGAATTATATAAAAGACGAAGATATATTAGAGAGGGTAGAGAAGAATTACCAGGTTCGTACCATTACTTAGAAACAAACTTTATGAAGGAGATCACGCACTCAACCTTTTCTTTTAGGAAACTGACTACGAGGAGAAAACTGAGACTACGAGGAGAAAACTGAGACTACTAGGAGAAAACTGAGACTACTAGGAGAAAACTGAGACTACTAGGAGAAAACTGAGACTACGAGGAGAAAACTGAGACTACTAGGAGAAAACTGAGACTACTAGGAGAAAACTGAGACTACTAGGAGAAAACTGAAACTACTAGGAGAAAACTGAGACTACTAAGAGAAAACTGAGACTACTAGGAGAAAACTGAGACTACGAGGAGAAAACTGAGACTACTAAGAGAAAACTGAGACTACTAGGAGAAAACTGAGACTACTAGGAGAAAACTGAGACTACTAAGAGAAAACTGAGACTACTAGGAGAAAACTGAGACTACGAGGAGAAAACTGGGACTACTAGGAGAAACCTGGGACTACGAGGAGAAAACTGAGACTACGAGGAGAAAACTGGGACTACTAGGAGAAAACTGGGACTACTAGGAGAAAACTGAGACTACGAGAAGAAAACTGGGACTACGAGGAGAAAACTGAGACTACTAGGAGAAAACTGAGACTACGAGGAGAAAACTGAGACTACTAGGAGAAAACTGAGACTACTAGGAGAAAACTGAGACTACGAGGAGAAAACTGAGACTACTAGGAGAAAACTGAGACTACTAGGAGAAAACTGAGACTACGAGGAGAAAACTGAGACTACGAGGAGAAAACTGAGACTACTAGGAGAAACTGGAACTAGGAGAAAACTAACTAGGAGAAAACTGAGACTACAGGAGAAAACTGAGACTACTAGGAGAAAACTGAGACTACTAGGAGAAAACTGAGACTACTAGGAGAAACTGAGACTACTAGGAAAACTGAGACTAGGAGAAACTGAGACAAGGAGAAAACTGAGACTACTAGGAGAAAACTGAGACTACTAGGAGAAACTGAGACTACGAGGAGAAAACTGAGACTACTAGGAGAAAACTGAGACTACTAGAGAAAACTGAAGACTACTAGGAGAAAACTGAGACTACTAGGAGAAAACTGAGACTACAGGAGAAAACTGAGACTACGAGAGAAAACTGAGACTACGGAAAAGGGGAAAACTGAGACTTACGAGAGAAAACTGAGACTACGAGGAGAAAACTGAGACTACGAGGAGAAAACTGAGACTACGAGGAGAAACTGAGACTACGAGGAGAAAACTGAGACTACTAGGAGAAAACTGAGACTACTAGGAGAAAACTGAGACTACGAGGAGAAAACTGAGACTACTAGGAGAAAACTGAGAGTACGAGGAGAAAACTGAGACTACTAGGCGAAAACTGAGACTACTAGGAGAAAACTGAGACTACGAGGAGAAAACTGAGACTACTAGGAGAAAACTGAGAGTACGAGGAGAAAACTGAGACTACGAGGAGAAAACTGAGACTACGAGGAGAAAACTGAGACTACTAGGAGAAAACTGAGACTACTAGGAGAAAACTGAGACTACTAGGAGAAAACTGAGACTACTAGGAGAAAACTGAGACTACTAGGAGAAAACTGAGACTACTAGGAGAAAACTGAGACTACTAGGAGAAAACTGAGAGTACGAGGAGAAAACTGAGACTACGAGGAGAAAACTGAGACTACTAGGAGAAAACTGAGACTACGAGGAGAAAACTGAGACTACGAGGAGAAAACTGAGACTACGAGGAGAAAACTGAGACTACTAGGAGAAAACTGAGACTACGAGGAGAAAACTGAGACTACTAGGAGAAAACTGAGACTACTAAGAGAAAACTGAGACTACTAGGAGAAAACTGAGACTACTAGGAGAAAACTGAGACTACTAGGAGAAAACTGAGAGTACGAGGAGAAAACTGAGACTACGAGGAGAAAACTGAGACTACTAAGAGAAAACTGAGACTACTAGGAGAAAACTGAGACTACTAGGAGAAAACTGAGACTACTAGGAGAAAACTGAGACTACGAGGAGAAAACTGGGACTACTAGGAGAAAACTGAGACTACGAGGAGAAAACTTGGACTACGCTCATTCAAACCTTCAAGATATTGAACGCTTGACTGACTCCACAATTCGAAACACTGAAAGGAAACTACGAGGCAGAAGGTGCAACACATATACGGCAAAAAAAAATCCAAACGGAATTATAGCAAAAATTAGTAAAGTGTCAGGTATAGACAAATGCGCGAAGACAGTACAGTCATTTAAGAACCAGATTAGATTAGATTTTTCCACCGAAGAGTCTGGTGATTTCAGCACACGTATAAAAATGAAATATTTACTACGCTGGGACCAACTGTTGTCAACGGATTTCTTATGTTTGTTTAGCAACTGTTTCAGGACGATTTGTTGACAACGTGGCGAAACCGTTAATAAGAGCAGTGGTGGTAGTAGCAGATGGTTGTGTTAGTCATAACGGAAAGGATGGTAACGAGAAATAGAACCACTAGTAGACACAGCTGTGTGGGTGTCAGTGCAGTAACACTAGTAGTTAAGATAGTAACGGCATTAATTAAGCAGAGAGTGGAGGGAGTGGAGGTAGGGGAGAGAGCCTTCTGCTTTACAATCCTTACCTCACTCATATAAAATACGAAAATTCTTAATCTAGACAGGACGGTAGATAGCTCGCCTCAGCAGACCTCAGTGTGGATATCAAAGTCCCCTCTTATCTGTGTTTCCCCATGTGTTGTCTTCCTCCTCTCATTCTCCTTCCCCTCTACCTCCTGCTCTTTCTTCCCCTCCTCCTCTTCCCCTTCACCTCCCCTTCCTCCTCCTCCCCACCAAAATCAATCACTAGTTCTGGTTTTACCGGGGGTAAAGTGGTTTATAAACCAATCCGCCACATTATTAATATTCAATCTATATATCGCCCTTGTGCGATAAATCCCTCTTCAAGGTCTTCTTTCTCTTTATCCGCTTTCTCTTCTTCCTCCTCCTCTTCCTCCACTTTCTCTTCTAATTACTTCTTCTTCTTTCCGCTCTTTCTCTTATTTTTTCTTTCTTTTAAAACTATTCTCTCTGTTTTGTCCCCTCCGTTTTTGCCCCTCTGTTTTTTCCCCACCTTATTCTTTTCTTTCCTATTCATTCTCTTTCTTCTTCTCCTCCTCCTATTATTCCCACCCTCTTCCTTCTCCGACATCCATATCTTTCCCCTCCTTCGTTGTTTCCCTTGTCCTCTTCCAACATCCACCGCCTCTATCTCTCTATCTCTCTCTCTCTCTATCTCTCTCTCTCTAAAAAAATCTAATTTCTATCGCGTCATTTGATTTTGACTTTGAGGCAAAATTGATGAGTTTCGTGCAACTTTGTTGAATATTTCTTGCAGCTATCAAGTCTCTCTCTCTCTCTCTTTCCTTGTTTCTTTATTCCCTTCGCACCCATTTCTCTTTTCTGCTCCTTCTCTTTTTCTGTTCTCTTTTTTCATTTTTTCTTTTGTTTTTTTCCTTTTCTCTTTTTTTCCATTTCTTTTTCCCTCCCTCATATTTTTCTCCCGTTCTCTTTTGTTTCTGTTTTTCTCTCCTCTTTACTCCTCTTTCATTTTTGCATTTTCCTCCCTAACGTCTCTTCTTCCTCTCACATTGTCCCTAATTCTCTTTCTCTTCCTCTTCCTTTCTTCCCTTCTCTTTATTTCTCCCCCTTCGTTCTCTTCTTCTTCCCAACAACAGCATCATCGGTGTGTTTCATCTCCGAGTTGATGGTGAGGCTGGGACGGTTGATTGATTGATGGTGGGTGAGGGATCCCATGATTGACGACGCGATTGACAGTGGGTAGAAGACGGGCACACACACACACACAACACACACACACACACACACACACACACACACACACACACACACACACACACACACACACAAACACACACACAAAGACTGAGTAAAATAGAGGGTTAAGAATCCAGTCAGGTCACTAGTTGAATCCACTCCAAGTACCTGACGACCCACCCCTGGATAAGTGGACTATCTATTGACCTTTGTTTACACACAGTGTGTACCTCCGGATGTGGTCGTCTCTCTGGGTGATTTGAAGGACAGTGTTTTGACTCTTCCACACGTGTGTAGTACTCATCAGTTGACATATAAATGCGCATTCAATGGTATTGTAAAAAAACACTTACCATCGCTACGTGAGAGGTCTGAAATATTATTAACGTCTCTTAGGAACACCGCCCCCCGATTATCATTTACACCAGGCTTACCTACCCACTTTAGCACTCATGTCCCCTACCACAATTACTCTCACACTTCTTTCAAAACTTCCTAAACACTCGCTAAATATTTCCAAGTAATGTTTAATGCCACACTGATATCGCTTTCCCGGAGTCATCGCTCAGTGTTAGTTAGGTCAGCTCCTCAGGACACTTTCTCAGGTCACTTCCTCAGGTCCGCCCCTTAGGTATGAGCTACTTTAAAACACTCGGTTTTGTACACAAGATCAATCGTGCTGTTGCTACTTGATGGAACAATGAAGGAATCGTTCATTCACGTTTGCAATGTGATTAGCGAATGTTAGCGCGTGTTGCTAACATTCGCTAATGTTAGCGAGTGTTGCTCACTGTGCTAGCCTAGTGAAGGGAGGTCGCCCTCTCTTGCTAGGCTTCTTAAGTAAAAGGGATCGGTGTCGCGACCTTTGTTCCACTCAAAACACAGACCTATGAGTGACTAAAAGTTTCGGGGAATCAGTTAACGTGTCTGATTTCCCCACATAGGTGAGTACATTCAGGTGAGAGCATACACACACACACACACACACACACACACACACACAGAGTTTTCAGCAAGTTGAACAATCTAGAGAGAGATGTAGGGGAGGCAGGATCCATACATAGCTTTAAGAAAAGGTGTAACAAAGCTTTAGGAGCAGGGAGAGAGTGGACCCAGTAGCAACTAGCGAAAAGGCAGGGCCAGGAGCTGTGAATCGACCCCTTCCACCACAAATAGGTAAGTACACACACACATACACACACACACACACTGCCAAATTCCTCTAGTCATCCCTACCTCCACCCATGTCGTCAGACTTAATCTATACCATCTGTCTCACCAACACTCGCACCATTTCTCAGACTTTCCTCTTATCACACCGTCGCCAGAGATTTGTTCAAACTTCAACAGGAAAACCAGAAGACACCTTCAGAACAAGTCTTATTCCTGTGTTATTAATGGTGTGTGTGTGTGTGTGTGTGTTTGTGTGTGTGTGTGTGTGTGTGTGTGTGTGTGATAGGGGTAAGAAGAAAAATGACGGGTGGAAAGAAAAGTGGTAGGGGAAACAAGAAAAGTGGCAGGGGTAGAAAGAAGAGTGGCAGGGGTAAAAAGAAAAGTGGCAGGGTTACAAAGAAGAATGGCAGGGGAAACAAAAAAATGGCACGGGTAGGAAGAAAAGTGGCAGGGTTACAAAGAAGAGTGGCAGGGGAAACAAAAAAATGGCAGGGGTAGGAAGAAAAGTGGCAGGGTTACAAAGAAGAGTGGCAGGGGAAACAAAAAAAATGGCACGGGTAGGAAGAAAAGTGGCAGGGGAAACTAAAAAATTGGCAGGGGTAGGAAGAAAAGTGGCAGGGTTACAAAGAAGAGTGGCAGGGGAAACAAAAAAAATGGCACGGGTAGGAAGAAAAGTGGCAGGGGAAACTAAAAAATTGGCAGGGGTAGGAAGAAAAGTGGCAGGGTTACAAAGAAGAGTGGCAGGGGAAACAAGAAAAGTGGCAGGGGTAGAAAGAAAAGTCTACAGTACCACTTGAAAAAAAATATTCATCAATTAATTTTCCGCTGCACAGAATGTTGACAACTCCAGAGAGAAGATTATTGTGGAAGTTAGTGGGTGTGAATTTTTTGAAGAAAACAAGTTAAGCGGAGAGACCAAGAAATATACACAGGTGAAGACTGGCACTGGAAGAGGAAGTGCCAGAGGAAAAGGAGGCGGAAGGAACAGGTGAATACACCTCCAGTGTATATACACTGAGAGGGTGTGTCACTCAGTGTATATACACTGAGAGGTGTATGACTCAGTGTATATACACTGAGATGTGTATGACTTAGTGTATATACACTGTATATACACTGAGATTTGTGTCACTCAGTGTATATACACTGAGAGGTGTGTCACCAGTGTATATACACTGATAGGGTGTGTCACCAGTGTATATGCACTGAGAGGTGTGTCAGTGTATATACACTGAGAGGAGTATCACTCAGTGTATTTACACTGAGAGTTTGCTTTAATCCCTGGTGGTGAACAGGTGACATGCAGCCTTAATGACCTTCCTACAGTAGATAGGTAATGAAACCTAATACAGAACTGGTTAACCCAATGATAAACTATTAACCCAGTGTATAAACTATTAACCCAGTGTATAAATCATTGACCTCTTTCAATGATTGACCTCTATCCTTTGTATACTGTGATAGAGGATCCACCACCGTATCTTACTGCGGTGGATTCTGTGGATATTGCTACAGGTTGGATGGGGAAGCCAGCTCAAGGCTTCGGTCATATGACCAAAAGAGGTCCATGGAGACCTGCTGCATGGGGAATTATGATTTTTTTTATTGCTCTTTTCAACTGTCAAAAAAAAAAATTCATCATTAGACTAGCTGCGTGTTTTTTTTGCGGTACACATTGACCACTGTACCGTTCCACAGGTACACACTGACCACTGTACCATTCCAGAGGCACTCACTGACTACTGTACCATTCCAGAGGCCCTCACTGACCACTGTATCATTCCAGAGGCACTCACTGACCACTGTACCATTCCACAGGCAGACACTGATCACTGTACCGTTCCACAGGTACACCCTCAGCTACGAGTACCCCAACAACTGGAAGTTACAGATACGGTACACTCAGAAAAGAGATGAAGGTCTGTATGAATGTCAGATATCAACCCATCCCCCTCAGATACTGCGAGTGTATCTGAGTGTCTCAGGTGAGTGTCTCTTAGTGTCTCTCAGTGTCTTTCAGTCTCTCACAATGCCTCTTAATGTCTCTTAGTGTTTGTCAGGGTCTCTCAATGCCCCCTAGTGTCTCTCAGTGTTTTTTAGTGTCTCTTAGTGTCTCTCAGTGTCTCTTAGTGTCTCCCTTTGTCTCTTAGTGTTTCTCGGTGTCTCTTAGTCTCTCTCAGCATCGCTCAGTGTCTCACAGCGTTTCTCAATGTCTCACAGTGTCTCTAAGTGTCTCCAAGTATCTCACAGTGTCTCTCAGTGTTTCTTCATACTGTCTCTTTCTCCTACAATGCCTCTCACAGTTCGTCTACCAGTGCTTTCCCACAGTGCCTCTCCCACACCGCCTATAAGAGTCTCCCATAGTTTCTCTCCCACTGTGTCTCCCCATAGAGTCTCTCCCACAGTGTCTCACCCACAGTATCTCTCCCACAGTGTCTCTCCCACAGTGAGACGCCTCACCCATAGTGTCTCTCCCACAGTGTCTCACCCACAGTGTCTCACCCACAGTGTTTCACCCAGCGTCTCACTCACAGTGTCTCTCCCACAGTGTCTCACCCACAGTGTCTCTCCCAGTGTCCCACCCACAGTGTCTCTGCCACTGTGTTTCACCCACAGTGTCTCTCCCACAGTGTCTCTCCCACAGTGTTTCTCCGACAGTGTCTCACCCACAGTGTGTTACCCACAATGTCTCTCCCACAGTGTCTCACCCACAGTGTCTCACCCACAGTGTCTCACCCACAGTGTCTCTCCCACAGTGTCTCTCCCACAGTGTCTCTCCCACAGTGTCTCTCCCACAGTGTTTCACCCACAGTGTCTCTCTCACAGTATCTATCCCACAGTGTTTCTCCGACAGTGTCTCACCCACAGTGTCTCACCCATAGTGTCTCACCCACAGTGTCTCACCCACAGTGTCTCACCCACAGTGTCTCTCCCACAGTGTCTCTCCCACAGTGTCTCTCCCACAGTGTTTCACCCACAGTGTCTCTCTCACAGTATCTATCCCACAGTGTTTCTCCGACAGTGTCTCACCCACAGTGTCTCACCCATAGTGTCTCACCCACAGTGTCTCACCCACAGTGTCTCACCCACAGTGTCTCTCCCACAGTGTCTCACCCACAGTGTCTCACCCACAGTGTCACCCACAGTGTGTCACCCACAGTGTCTCACCCACAGTGTCTCACCCACAGTGTCTCACCCAATGTCTCACCCACAGTGTCTCACCCACAGTGTCTCACCCACAGTGTCTCACCCACAGTGTCTCACCCACAGTGTCTCACCCACAGTGTCTCTCCCAATCGACATGTGCCTAGGACAAAATGGTAACTAACAGTGTCTCACCCACAGTGTCTCACCCACAGTGTCTCTCCCACAGTGTCTCACCCACAGTGTCTCACCCACAGTGTCTCTCCCACAGTGTCTCACCCACAGTGTCTCACCCACAGTGTCTCACCCACAGTGTCTCACCCACAGTGTCTCACCCACAGTGTCTCACCCACAGTGTCTCACCCACAGGTGTCTCACCCACAGTGTCTCACCCACAGTGTCTCACCCACAGTGTCTCACCCACAGTGTCTCACCCACAGTGTCTCACCCACAGTGTCTCACCCACAGTGTCTCACCCACAGTGTCTCACCCACAGTGTCTCACCCACAGTGTCTCTCCTACAGTGTCTCACCCACAGTGTCTCACCCACAGTGTCTCACCCACAGTGTCTCTCCCACAGTGTCTCACCTACAGTGTCTCTCCCACAGTGTCTCACCCACAGTGTCTCACCCACAGTGTATCACCCACAGTGTCACTCCCAGTGTCTCACCCACAGTGTCTCACCCACAGTGTCTCACCCACAGTGTATCACCCACAGTGTCACTCCCAGTGTCTCACCCACAGTGTCTCACCCACAGTGTCTCACCCACAGTGTCTCACCTACAGTGTCTCACCCACAGTGTCTCTCCCACAGTGCCTGAGATAGAGATCAGGGACCCACGGGGAGCGGCAGTTAGCGAGGCTTACTATCGAGTCGATTCCACTGTTGGTCTACAGTGTGTGGTGACGCCCGCGCCGCCCACCCGCCCAGTCCGCTGGTCCAGGACCCACCACCCACTCACCACCCAGCCGGAGAGGGGCATCAGGTGGGTGAATAAGGGAAGGAGGGGGTGTGGGAGGAGGAAAACTAAAGTAATCCGAAATTAGAAATTTGATCGTCAGGAAGGAGTGTTTGAGAGAGAGAGAGAGAGAGAGAGAGAGAGAGAGAGAGAGAGAGAGAGAGAGAGAGAGAGAGAGAGAGAGAGAGAGAGAGAGAGAGAGAGAGTAGAGAGGGAGAGGTCGATAAGTCAGCCCTGAGTGGTGGAGATAATGCACACCAAACATGATTTTGTGGGATAAAATTCCTGTGTAATGGTAAAATAGTGTCGTGAGGAGAAGGTTTTAGGCTGGGTTATGGGTGCCACTATGACGACGCCAGTGCCACTATGACGACGCCAGTGCCACTATGACGACGCCAGTGCCACTATGACGACGCCAGTGCCACTATGGCGAAGCCAGTGCCACTATGACGACGCCAGTGCCACTATGACGACGCCAGTGCCATTATGGCGACGCCAGTGCCACTATGATGACACCAGTTCCACCACTTTTATTTATGGTCATCTACTGATACTCTACTCTACCTGTCTACCTGCAGGGTAGACACCTCCCTCAAGCTCATCTACTAACACTCTAAATATCTACCTTCAGAGTAGACACCTCCCTCAAACTCATCTACTAACACTCTACCTGTCTACCTGCAGGGTAGACACATCGGTCATGGTCATTTACTAACACTCTACCTGTCTACCTGCAAGGTAGACACCTCGCTCATGATCATTTAATAACAGTCTACCTGCAGGGTAGACACCTTTCTCATGGTCATCTACTAACAGTCTACCTGTCTACCTGCAGGGTAGACACGTCGCTCATGATCATCTAATAACAGTCTACCTATTTACCTGCAGGGTAGACACATCGGTCATGGTCATCTACTAACAGTCTACCTGTCTACCTGCAGGGTGGACACGTCGCTCATGGGCGCGGGACTCAGTTCTTGGCTACACATCGCTCGAGCCTCCGTCAGCGACTCCGGCAACTATACTTGTAGCGCCGGTGACGCCGTCACCACCTCAGTCAGAGTCCACGTTCTTGATGGTGAGTGAGATAGAGAGAGTGAGATATAATGAGTGAGATAGAGATAGAGTGAGATAGAGAGAGTGAGAGAGAGAATACTTTTTGGAATTTTCTCTCTCTGCAATTTTCTAAATGCTATTTCAAGGTTAGGGTAGGTTCGTCAAGACACCGGACAGGTGTTTCCTGACGCGGGTCTTAGTCAGATGATGACCCGCCGTTGGAGCTTTTGGTCATCTGACCGAGGCCTTCCGCTGGCTTACCGGTCCAACCCTTCAAAAATTATGGTCTATTAAAACCAATGTGAATTGCGACGCCTGTGGAGCTGTTACGATATTTTGTTGAAGAGACGTTTCGCCCTACAGAGATAACTACAGATGTCCCATAGCTCGATCGCTAGCGCACTCAGCTCACACACGCTGAGGTCCGGGGGTCGATCACCGGTACGGCTGGAAAACATTAGAACGTGTTTCCGTAAGTCACCTGCTGTCCATGTTCACCCATCAGTAAAATAGGTACCTGGGTGTTAGCCGACTGGTGTGGGTCTCATCCTGGGACAAAATTGACCTAATTTGCCCGAAATGCTCTGCATAACAAGGGTTTTTCTATATAGTAGTATGTCATTGATGTCAGCTATGGTCTGTATAAGTTGCATCATGTACTTATAGAAATAAAGATATTATTATTATTATTATTATTATTATTATTATTATTATTATTATTAGTGAAGAAGGCATTCGTTGAGCGAAACGTTTCTTCAATAAGATATCCTCACACTGCACATGTCTCGTTTTCCCAAGTGTCAGTATCTGACACACCAGCTGTTGTTACAAGAATATCTGACACCAGCTGTTGTTAAAAGAATATCTGACACCAGCTGTTGTTCCAAGAATAATCTGACACCAGCTGTTGTTGCAAGAATATCTGACACACCAGCTGTTGTTACAAGAATACCTGAAACACCAGCTGTTGTTTCTAGAATATCTGACACACCAGCTGTTGTTTCTAGAATATATAAAACACCATCTTAGCATAAAATAAAAAGTAATTCCATCCGTATTATCATCATACCTCAAATTCAAAGTTAATTTGACTCACGAAATCGTAATGACCCGCGGTCAGAGACTCTCTGACCGCGGGTTCGAACCCCACCCGTGGTATGGTTTATTAATTTAGTATTTAAGTGGCTAGTAGTTGTGTTCGTCAAGTCAGAGTTCAAATTCTCGAAGGTGAGACACACATACACTGCTTCCTCACTCTTTGTCTCTCAGACTTTCGTTCCTAGATCAGTTTCAAACCACGGAACGGGTGCGGTAAAGTCGTAAAGATCCAGGCCGTTCCGTGGTTTGCTCTGCATTCGTGTTGTTGCAATTTCGTGAGTCTGGATCAGTTTCGTTGCAATCAATAGCAGAGATGAGGAATTAGACACATGTCTAACGCCTGGGTACCTTTGTTTTGAAGACTTCCAGCATTTGCGTATTGAATTGTAAAAAAGGTCACTGGTTGGGTGAACGTTTTTAAATAAAGTTGTGGTATAAACCTCGGTACCGATAAATTGGTTTTAAAAAACAGGTAAATAAACATTGGAACATATGTTAGACATGATCAGGATCCAGGACCGAAACGTTTTCTATTAAATATGTCCTAGTATTTGCTCTTGTGTCTTTTTCAATCAAATAAAGGTACCCAGGTGTTGAACAGGTGTATGATATTCCCCACCTGGATCAGTGAATCTGACAGTCTCCTGATCTCTCGGTATCTCTCAGTCTAACAGCTTGCGTCTCTCTCCTCTACAGGAGAAAGTTCAGCAGCGATGCAACACTCCACTACTGACGGAGGGACCCTGGTTGACTGTCCCTCCTGCTCGCTCCTCGCCCTCCTCGCCTCCTCCCTCATCCTCGCCGCCAGCTAGGACACGCCAGGCTCGCGTCTGAGCCTGCACCAACGCCAGACACGCCGCTAACACCAGGCGTATCAACGCCACCAACGCAACAAGCACCAACGACAGATACAAGCAACGAAGGGAAAGTTACCCAAGCTACTTATGTGTGTGTGTGTGTGTGTGTGTGTGTGTGTGTGTGTGTGTGTGTGTGGTTGTTGTGAGTGTGTATTGTGTTGTGTTGTGTGTGGTGTATGGTGAAGTGTTGGAGAAATGGTATAGCTGATAGAATGGCATAGATGTGGTGGAGACAGTGATAGTTGTGTGGTGGTGGTGGTGGTGGTGGTGGTGGTGGTGGTGGTGGTGGTGGTATGGTAGGGAAGGTGTGGTGGGGATTTTGTGGTGGGGGAAGTGAGTCCGGGGTAAGAACTGTCTCATCTACACGTCTTTTATATGTGTGGTATTGTTTAATAAAATATGACAGAACTGTTCTTGTCTTACTGTTCCTTTTGTTCTCTTCACTACTCGACGCTGCTGCTCTTGTTTGTTTTGTTTTTGAGCAACAACAGCAGTAGCAATTTGAAGATTAAGACACATGTGTATCCTACCTGTGACGTAGGATACACCTGAATTGAGGACTGTGAGGCAGAACAGACGAGGCTTTCTCAGGTTATCCCACGCAAACCAAAATAGGAAACGATCCATTTAAGACCCAGCAGAGAGCACCTTCAAATGTCAATAGATGGCACGAGTCCTTCCCTAGTTACAGCACACCAGCGTTGAAAGTTTCAAGCAGAGCGAATGAGGCGTTCTCAAGTTATAAAGAAAAGACATTGGAGCAAGAGAAAAAAACAGGTAACTACTTAAAAATAAAGTCTTCAGGATCACATAACAAATCAATTTTGGAATTAAATGTGGGACACGTGTAGGCATGTTTTTTTTACTTTTAACACGGATACGTAATATTAATTTAGGCCTAAAAAGAATATTTTACAGACGGAATGAAAAATGGGTAAAAATGTCGTCAGACAGCCAGCCAAGAATATGGTGAATCACGTCCTCAGACAGCCAAGAATATGGTGAATCACGTCCTCAGACAGCCAAGAATATGGTGAATCACGTCCTCAGACAGCCAAGAATATACTGAATCACGTCCTCAGACAACCAAGAATATAGTGAATCACGTCCTCAGACAACCAAGAATATAATGAATCACGTCCTCAGACAGCCAAGAATATAGTGAATCACGTCCTCAGACAGCCAAGAATATAGTGAATCACGTCCTCAGACAGCCAAGAATATAGTGAATCACGTCCTCAGCCAAGAATATGATGAATCACGTCCTCAGCCAAGAATATGATGAATCACGTCCTCAGCCAAGAATATGATGAATCACGTCCTCAGCCAAGAATATGATGAATCACGTCCTCAGATAACCAAGAATATGATGAATCACGTCCTCAGCCAAGAATATGATGAATCACGTCCTCAGATAACCAAGAATATGATGAATCACGTCCTCAGATAACCAAGAATATGATGAATCACGTCCTCAGATAACCAAGAATATGATGAATCACGTCCTCAGATAACCAAGAACACGATGAATCACGTCCTCAATGCTTCACCTGTCTAACTGTTGCCAGAACCTCCTTCCTCCTCACCATTGTGTGTGTGTGTGTGTGTGTGTGTGTACTCACCTAGTTGTACTCACCTAGTTGTGGTTGCAGGGGTCGAGTCATAGCTCCTGGCCCCGCCTCTTCACTGGCCGCTACTGGGTCACTCTTCCTGGGTCACTCACACACACGCCAGCATTGAACATTTCAGAACACACATGGTGAGGAGGAAGGAGGTTCTGGCAACAGTTAGGCAGGTGTGTGTGTGTGTGTGTGTGTGTGTGTGTGTGTGTGTGTGTGTGTGTGTGTGTGTGTGTGTGTGAAGAAATACCAGTAATCTCTCCTGCCATAAATTCTCATTAACAACGGCACTAAGACCCTTCCCTAAAATTGGTGAATTTCCCCCGTAAGACAAGAATACATAAGACAAGAATACATAAAAGACCAACCCACCTGGATGTTTCAGCCAATCATGCTCCTCCTACTCCTCCTCCTTCTCCTCCTCCTCTTCCTCTTCCTCCTCTTCCTCTTCCTCTTCCTCCTCTTCCTCTTCCTCCTCTTCAATTCGATAAGGATTATTAAAGGGGTGGTTCCGAGCGCCTTCACATGAGGTAATTAGCCCCCACACCTGGCATCGGCTGTCGTAATTACCTGGAAACAAGGAGAGCAGGGGGGCCCTTAAATTTCATCCCTAAGATGACCCCAGTAATTAGAGTCTATCAAAGAGCATCATCTGATCTCTCTCTCTCTCCCTCTTGTAGATATATGTATGATTATATATATATATATATATATATATATATATATATATATATATATATATATATATATATATATATATATATATATATATATATAATATTAGAAACTTATTACAGTTTGAAATGTCAATTTTGTAATTATAATTTATATATTTCAGCAGTACATAGTCCCAGTTTATGTTATGGTTGTCATTTCTGGTATGTTGGAAGCCGGCGGAGTTTTGTGGTTGTTGTCTTGAGAGTCAGTTGTGTCTGATGACTCTATAAACCATATATACCAATACTGACTAGTTGATGAATACGACACATATGCGACGCTTGGGTATCCTGTTTGTGACTTGATAAAGCCCACTGAGGGCGAAACGTAGTCAATAAAGGATAGCATTATACTGCATTTGTGTCTGTTTTTCCACCCTAATTGGCGAAACGTTTCTAATACCCAGCCGAACGAACAGAGTACAGAGGAGATTATTTACACCTGAAGACAGTGGAAGTAAGTGAAAGAGTGAAACGTCGCCTCTGCATTTGACTGAAGAAACCTGCTGCACAGGGCGAAATGTTTGGCCAATAAGCTTGCTAGGCAGGTGTTGCACATGTGTCTCATCCATAACGATGTGTGTGAGAGAGAGAGAGAGAGAGAGAGAGAGAGAGAGAGAGAGAGAGAGAGAGAGAGAGAGAGAGAGAGAGAGAGAGAGAGAGAGAGAGAGAGAGAGAGAGAGAGAGAGAGAGAGAGAGAGAGAGAGAGAGAGAGAGTTAAGATATAATGTTTGTCAGGAAACAGGACAAGTGTTTCCCGAGGTGGGTCTTAGTCATATGATACCCCCACAGTTGGAGCTTCTGGTCATCTGAACGAAGCCTTCCGCTGGCTTACCCCCATTCATTTGTTTATAAATGAGAGAACATTAAAGAGTAGCATTGCAGCCACGAACGCAGCCAGGATTCTGAAACTCATTCGTCCTACTACCCGTTCTAGACAATTAGTATTAGTTACACTCCGGGAAGCTGGGTATATCAGTCACATACACCCGCAAAAACAAACTCTGTATGTATGCAAATTTCCCAACATTTGTTGTATGATTTAATTTTTTTATGTACGTCAATAGCGCGTTTCTGAAGTTTTTTGTGCATAAACATTTAGCATGTTTTATTAATATTTTGCATATTTGGAAGGGCAGTGTTTATGCACTGAGAGGTGAGTTTCTCCCAGTGCTTATATACTGGTTAGTTTAGACAAGGGATCTGGGTGTTACTGACTTGAAGGTTGCAGAATATACGCAGCCTTAATGGACCTTTAGTACGTGGGTCAGTTAATAAAAATAATAATAATAATAATAATAATAATAATAATAATAATAATTATTATTATTATTATTATTAATATTATAATAATATTGATAATCATAATAATAATCATAATAGTATTAATAATAATAATAATAATATTAATAATATTATTAATAATGTTAATAATAATATTAATAATAATCATAATATTAATAATAATCATAATATTAATAATAATCTTTATTTATACAAGTACATGATACAACTTATACAGACCATAGCTGACATCAGTGACATACTATATAGAAAGCCTCTGTTTATGCATTACATTTCGAGCAACTTAGGTTAATTTTGTCCCCAGGATGAGACCCACACCAGTCGACTAACACCCAGGTACCTACTTAGTGCTAGATGAACAAGGACAGCAGGTGTCATAAGGAAACACGCCCCAGTGTTTCCACCCGTACCTGGGATCGAACCCCGGACCGGGATGTGTGAGCTGAATGCGCTACCAACCAAACTGTAAAGAAAATAATTGTCCTAATTCCCGCTTTAAGCAAAACAATACAATCAATAAAGATTCTGGTAAGTTAGAATGTTATGTTACAACTTTTTCAATGCTTTTTTGAGGAAGGGGGGGGGGGGAGAAAAAAACCAGTCTCTGGGACGCCAGCAGGTCGGCTCATCACACGACCCACCTCATAAATTTTGACACCAACGCACGGCATTATGAAATTTTGAAAAGTTAATCGACAGTATCTACCAAAAAAAAATCACATCTCTTGTATTTATAGCTTCAATAGACACAAAACAGAAGCGGGAGACGATTGTATTACTGTAGGATGACACCTCCGACCTTTTCAACTCAGGTATTGGCGTCCGATCAATCGGCAAAAAGCGAGTCGCTTTTTAAAACAACAAAAGCGCAGGTTTTTAACTGCGCTACGGTGATGAATATTTAAGAAAACTTATTTTCCATAGTGGAGACAAAAGATGGTAGAGAATTAGCGTGATTAATTTCAACGACGAGTTGATGGGCATATTTTGCTTGATGGATTATTATTATTATTATTATTATTATTATTATTATTATTATTATTATTATTATTATTATTATTATTATTATTATTATTATTATTATTATTATTATTATTATTAGTATTTTATATTATTATATTATTATATTATTATTATTAATGATTATTATATTATTATATATATTATTATTATTATTATTATTATTATTATTATTATTATTATTATTATTATTATTATTATTATTATTATTATTATTATGTGGAGCGGTAAACCCGTAGGCATTATACAGCGCATGTGGTGGGGGGGAAGGATGGAAGGTACTCAGGCTAATTCAGGGAAGTGGAGCATTGATCCAATTCGCTAGATCAAGAGCCCTTCACCATCATCAAGGAACCTCCCTTTAGGGAGATGTAACAAATCGCGGGTAAAACATCACGAAATACTATGGGACGTTTTGTACGTTCTGGTAACACAGGTAACGTCTTGCACACACAGTAAACGCCGCATTACCCGTCCTTGACTTCCGGATTAGTGGACCACCATCGCCCTGGGATGGTGAAGGCTTCTAACGCCTCTCACTGCTCACCAAATTGCATCAGGGCACAAACAATAATTGGTTTGCAACAATGACTGTCTGATGAATAAGACTCATGTGCAATAGCCAGGTGTTGCACAAGTGTGTGTTGCAAATTGCATCAGCAGGCTTCTCGGCCTCGTGGTGAAGTCCCCATGACAAGAGCGTGGTGAAGTCCCCATGACAAGAGCGTGGTGAAGTCCCCATGACAACAGCGTGGTGAAGTCCCCATGACAGGAGCGTGGTGAAGTCCCATGCAGAGCGTGGTGAAGTCCCCATGACAGAGCGTGGTGAAGTCCCCATGACAGGAGCGTGGTGAAGTCCCCATGACAGGAGCGTGGTGAAGTCCCCATGACAGGAGCGTGGTGAAGTCCCCATGACAGGAGCTTGGTGAAGTCCCCATGACAGGAGCGTGGTGAAGTCCCCATGACAAGAGCGTCAGTCACCTTGCTTATAAGAAGGAGAACAACACCTGTGCTGGAACAACACCTGTGCTGGAACAACACCTGTGCTGGAACAACACCTGTGCTGGAACAACACCTGTGCTGCAACACCCAGTTGTCTAGCATTGTTTAGTTTTTGCCTTATGTATGACGTTGATTCTGTTGCAAACTCTTGTCTGTTATTACCACCACTACTGTTGCTGCTATTACCACCACTACTGTTGCTGCTATTACCACCACTATTAGTGCTGCTATTACTACAACTACTACTGATATTACCACCGCTACTGTTGCTGCTATTACCACTACTACTGTTGCTGCTATTAACACCACTACTACTACTACTGATATTACCACCACTACTGTTGCTGCTATTACCTCCACTACTGTTGCTGCTATTACCACCACTACTGTTGCTGCTATTACCACCACTATACGCTGCATTACACACTACTACTACTGATTCACGCTAGCGCTGCTTATCTCACTACTGTTGCTGCTATTACAACTACGTTGCTGTTATTACCACCCTATTACTGCTGCTATTACCACCACTACTGTTGCGCCATTACCACTACCTGTTGCTGCTATTAACACTACTACTACTACTACTACTACTACTGATATTACCACCACTACTGTTGCTGCTATTACCTCCACTAGTGTTGCTGCTATTACCACCACTACTGTTGCTGCTATTACCACCATTATTACTGCTGCTATTACTACCACTACTACTACTGATATTACCACCGCTACTGTCGCTGCTATTATCTCCACTACTGTTGCTGCTATTACCACCACTACTGTTGCTGCTATTACCACCACTATTACTGCTGCTATTACCACCACTACTGTTGCTGCCATTACCACTACTACTGTTGCTGCTATTAACACTACTACTACTACTACTACTGATATTACCACCACTACTGTTGCTGCTATTACCTCCACTATTGTTGCTGCTGTTACCACCACTATTACTGCTGCTATTACTACCACTACTACTGTTGCTATCCACCATATGTGCTACTAACCACCACTACTGTTGTTTCACTACTACTATTCTGCATTACCACTACTACTATTGCTGCTATTAACTACTACTAGCCATACACTACTACTACTGCTATTACACTACTATTATGCATACACTATCTATTGCATCCACTCCTGCTGCAATTACTACGACTACTAGTAAAAGAAATAACAACACCAAAAACAACAACAATAATAATAATAATAATATTATAATAATAATAAGAATAAGAATAATAAAAAATAATAATAATTACATATCTAAAAATAGCAATAAGCATATTAAAACTTATAATTGATGTACTAATTGATGGACTAATTAAGTAAGCAATTAGGTGTAAACAATGTAGAGTGAGACTCAGACTACTGGCCGGTCATTAGCACAGGAAGCACAGCTCAACCTTCCTAATTAGTCGTTCTAAGTGGTGTCGTTGTGGTGGTAGAGGAATGATCAAAGAGAATGAGGCGTGAGGCTTGTTAGAACCCTGACTAGTTTGTGGTGGCTGGGAGGGAGAGAAGCAGGGAGGGAGGGAATCAGGGAGGAAGTGAATCAGGGAGGAAGGGAATCAGGGAGGGAGTGAATCTGGAAAAAAGTGAATCGGGGAGGAAGGAGGGAGTAACTCAGGGACGGCACCTTTATGATACCAAGGGTTCTTGATCCATGGTGCTGGATCAAACCCAATTTCCAACCTATGACTCAGCGACCAGGATATATCTCTCTCTATATATATATATATATACAGTGTTTATATTCACTGAGTGGATATACACAGCGTGTATTCACCAAATGAATATAAACAATAATCACATTATTTTCTAAATTTAATTCTATGAAACATGTGGAAATTATTAGCTAAATTATCGCAATTATTACGATAATTATTGTACGTTCGCAAGAAATTATTGTCAGAGCTTTGAAATGTAAGGTGTAATGACAAGTGTGAGTGTGAGAGAGAGAGAGAGAGAGAGAGAGAGAGAGAGAGAGAGAGAGAGAGAGAGAGAGAGAGAGAGAGAATGATGATGATATAGGTAACAGCTCTTAGCTTGTAAATAAAGTTTGGAACCTTAACGTAACCTTGTAAAACCCTGTGTAAGAGAGAGAGAGAGAGAGAGAGAGAGAGAGAGAGAGAGAGAGAGAGAGAGAGAGAGAGAGAGAGAGAGAGAGAGAGAGAGAGAGAGAGAGAAAGACGCATGCCAAACAAGCCAGTACGTCACGCTATATAACACTACCCCCGTCTCAATGCGTAATGTAACACACACGGTGTTAATGTAATGTAACACACACGGTGTTAATGTAATGTAACACACACGGTGTTAATATAATCACAACAGAGGGAATAAAATACCACTGGACGTCATTGACTACCCTAAACGACTCCCGATAATTACATTGTATAATAAATGAAGGAATTACATTACCAGCTGCACACGCAAGCCAGGCTTGATTTCTGGGTTTTCTTCTTCTTCCTTCGTGGTTTGAATGAACAAGTAACGCTGAGTCAATAACGAAGATGTCGTTATGAAGGTACGGTAATAACGTTATTATTATTATTAGTAGTAGTAATATTAATAATAATAATAATAATAATTATTATTATTAGTAGTAGTAGTATAATTATTATTATTATTATCATTATTATTATTATTATTATTATTATTATTATTATTATTATTATTATTATTATTATTATTATTATTATAACAATAACAACAAGAAAAAAGCAACAATAACATTAATAATAATAATAATACAAAGCAAACAATAATAATAACAACAACAATAGCAGCAATATCAACAACACTACTAATAATAATAATAATAATAATAATAACGACAACCTTACTAGTAATAATAATAATAATAAAAATATTTATTAACATAATTATTTTCATTACCATCGTCATTAACAATAATAAATAATAATAGCAATTCAAATAAATATTTAACATTATAAATATTAACTCATTCTATCACATAAAGAACCTTAAGAGTAATAACTAGAGTACATGCAGCCAAGTACATATAACCCGGTGAGTACATTCAACTAGACGAGTACATAAAACGAGGTAAGTACATATAACAGTACACGTGAGTACATATAACAGTACACGTGAGTACATAAAACAGTACACGTGAGTACATATAACAGTACACGTGAGTACATAAAACAGCACACGTGAGTACATATAACAGTACACGTGAGTACATATAACAGTACACGTGAGTACATATAACAAGGTGAGTACAAGTACTGAGTACATAGAATGAGTGAGTACATATAACAGTACATATAAATGAGTACATTTTAAGAAAAAATTCTCATGTGCTATTTTTATCACTTAAGAATTCTAAAAAAAATCATTCCTTGGTTTGTTGTCAAAAACAATTGACATAAAAAATCACAAAAATCGGGGATTTTTTTTTAAATTGTTAAATTATTTACAAAAAAAAGAAAAAGAAAAATATACTTAGTGTATTCAGTAAATTTAATGCATTCACTAAACTCTGTATAGTCAGTAAATTCA
>WNWK01000566.1:157500-170000 GCA_009830355.1 Cherax destructor | reverse complement strand
AAGGGAGGGACGAGAGGAAGGACGAGGGAAGGCAAAGGAGGACGATGGAAGGACGATGAGAGGGCGAGGAGGACGAGGAAGGACGAAGGGAGGGACGAGGGGAAGAAGGGAGGTAAAGGGAGAGATTGGACAAATGTTACATTTTGGCTATTTTTTTACATTCTAGTAAAAAATATATATATATTTTGTTGAAAAAAAGTACTTTTCCTCTTAAAAAAGAGTCTCTCTCTCTCTATCTCTCACTTACACAGAATTTTACAAGGTTAGGTTAAGGTTCCTAACTTTACTTACAATCTAGGAGCTGTTACCTACATAAGCTCTCTCTCTCTCTCTCTCTCTCTCTCTCTCTCTCTCTCTCTCTCTCTCTCTCTCTCTCCCTCTCTCCCTCTGCGTGTTGGGTTAAGGTTCAGGTCACCATTAGTTAACCAAGAGCTGTCAGTGATCGTCAGGATGATGGTGGCACACCTGTGGTCTCCGAGGTAACGAGATGATTCCTGACACCTGTTATGTATGAGGCACGGGAAGGAAGGAAGGAGGGAGGACGGGAGGGAGGAAGGAGGGAAGACTGGAGGGAGGGATGAATGCAAGGAGGATGGAAGTTAGGGATTGATAGAGAGAGGGAAGGTTGCAAGACACGGGAATAGGTCTGTGGATCTTTACGAGGAAAAAGAATAGGTCTGTGAACTACAAGAAGAAGGAATAGGTCTGTGGATCTTTATGAGTAACAGCACTGGGTCTGTATGTCTGTGAAAGCGCAGTTTGTCGTTCCATTATTGTTTACTTGTTACGTAATCTAGTAGTTCTGTAGTTAGCCCTGGAATAGAGAGTCCAGTAGCCTAGGCTACAGCTACAGCTACGAAAATACAGCAACACAAACGCTTTCACAAATGGGTAAAACTCACGCATCATATACAAACGGAAATACACAAGCTAATGCATCAATACACAAAAGATACAAATAGAATTTTGCAAACGAGAATACAAAAACGTAAGAAGAGACAGAAAACAAACATGAACACATTAGTGCAAAATCCACGAACATATACACAAAAACACAGTCGCACAAATACAACAAAGCAAACACACATGCACAAGCAAACACACAAACAAAACCGACACTACGAAACAAACACAAACAAAAATACTTATTCGCAAACCTATAATTATGCACACACACACACATACACACACACACACACACACACACACACACACACACCTAGCAATTGGCTCCTGGATTTCAACCCAACCAAGTGCAAAGTCATGAAGATTGGGGAAGGGCAAAGAAGACCGCAGACGGGGTACAGTCTAGGGGGTCAGAGACTACAAACCTCAATCAAGGAAAAAGATCTTGGGGTGAGTATAACACCAGGCACATCTCCTGAGGCGCACATCAACCAAATAACTGCTGCAGCATACGGGCGCCTAGCAAACCTAAGAACAGCATTCCGACATCTTAATAAAGAATCGTTCAGGACCCTGTACACTGTGTACGTTAGGCCCATACTGGAGTATGCAGCACCAGTTTGGAACCCACATTTATCCAAGCACGTAAAGAAGCTAGAGAAAGTGCAAAGGTTTGCAACAAGACTAGTCCCGGAGCTAAGGGGTATGTCCTACGAGGAGAGGTTAAGGGAAATCGACCTGACGACACTGGAGGACAGGAGAGATAGGGGGGACATGATAACGACATATAAAATACTGAGAGGAATTGACAAGGCTGACAGAGACAGAATGTTCCAGAGATGGGACACAGCAACAAGGGGACACAGTTGGAAGTTGAAGACTCAGATGAATCACAGGGATGTTAGGAAATATTTCTTCAGTCACAGAGTAGTCGGGAAGTGGAATAGCTTGGGAAGCGATGTAGTGGAGGCAGGTTCCATACACAGCTTTAAGAAGAGGTATGATAAAGCTCATTGCGCAGGGAGAGTGACCCAGTAGCGGCCAGTGAAGAGGCGGGGCCAGGAGCTATGTCTCGACCCCTGCAACCACAACTAGGTGAGTACAACTAGGTGAGTACACACACGCACTCACACACACATACACACACACACACATACACACACACACTCACACACACACCTACACACACACGCACTCACACACACATACACACACACACTCACACACACATACACACACACACACTCACACACACATACACACACAAAATACTTAGAGGAATTGACAAGGTGGACAGAGACAAGATGTTCCAGAGATGGGACACAGCAACAAGGGGACACAGTTGGAAGTTGAAGACTCAGATGAAACACAGGGATGTTAGGAAGTATTTCTTCAGTCACAGAGTGGTCAGGAAGTGGAATAATCTGGGAAGTGATGTAGTGGAGGCAGGATCCATACATAGCTTTAAGGAGAGGTATGATAAAGCTCATGGAGCGGGTAGAGTGACGGAGTAGCGGCCAGTAAAGAGACGGGGCCAGGAGCTATGAATCGATCCCTGCAACCACAACTAGGTGAGTACACACACACGGTCTCGGGAAAAAATATAGGTCTCCCTAATCTTTTTATCTTATAATTAAATACATGAATTAAATTAAATCGTACCTAAATCTTAGTCTCGCTTCAATTATACGTGAAATTATAGAACTTGAAGAAATGCAATATACTGTATTCATTTAATACATTGTATTGATTGTCTAGACTGCATATTGTATGTTTACTATTACGAACACGATGATTGGCTACTTGACCAAGCTTCATTCGGCCAATAGGAGAGTCCGGTTTCAATCTGGGATGTTGATTGGTTTCTTGAGTGTGGTTCGTTCAACCAACGGACGAGCTCGTGTGCGCGGAACCGCTGAGTTAGTGGCTATGATTGGTTAGGTTGACATAGTTTGTTCAGCCAATAGAGCACCAGCATGCAGCTGCAGTGATCTGACCCTCACTAGCGAGACCTGTGACGGACTGGTTCTTGAATGAGATTAGTTAATTCTTATGTATTTTCATGTTCTGAATCCAAATATCACCTTGAAAAATGCTTATTGGTTATAAGTTTAAAGATACGAGACATGTAATATTTGATTATTTTAATATAACGTATTATAACTCTAATCTGTACCTACTCTCTGCCAATGTCCAGCAATAGTCTGCAAGCATTCCTGTGCCCCATTTGCTCTGGTACCGTTTTTCCATGGTTGAAATATCTTGGTGAAATCTTTGACCATGTTCGTCACTAACTGCCCCACAGTTCGCTGGAAAAGAAGTCTAAATGTGAGTCCAAAAAAGTGGATTTTAAGTGACATGTTACATCCCATGTTCTTGTAAGTCTTGATGAGGTTTTCCACTAATTCTTCAGAGTTGTCTTCCCTTCTGTTTCAGAGAAATCCCTTCGCCACTAACTTGAATGCTTCCCAAGCAGCTTTCTCCTCCCCATGAAGGTCTGATTCAAAGTCACCATCTTTAAGAAGCTCTCGAATCTGAGGACCATTGAAGACTCTTATCTTAGCGTCGCTCAGTGAGGGGAATTTTGATGTTAAATACTTAAATCCCTGACCGGATTTGTTCATAGCTTTCACAAAGTTTTCATGAGCCCAAGTTTTATGTGTAGTGGTGGTAACCAAATTTTGTTTGGTTCAATGAGAGGTGAATGTTGAACATTGTTCATCCCAGACTCCAATGATTGACGAGGTGGCCAGTCTCTCCTGACGTAGTGGCAACCTCCTACACGACTGTCCCATTCACATAGAAAGCAGCGGTACCTGGTGTATCCTCCCATCACAAGAGCGACAACCTTTAAGTCACCACAGAGCTGCCATTGATATTCATCATATTTCATGCATTGCAACATATGTTTGATATTCTCATAAGTTTCTTTCATATGTGTTGCATAGCCCACAGGAACTGATGGTTTACTATTGCTGTTATGCATCAAGACAACTTTCAGACTTGTTTTTGATGAATCTATGTACAGCCTCCAGTGACTGGAGGCTAAGAAAATCACCAACCTTTCACCTCAAAATATAAACTAGCACAGCACAACCACCTTGTATGACTGCTGGAACAATAATGAAGGTCAGTGAGACTGTGAGTGTGGTAAGAAACACAGGGCTGCAAGCCTGTTGCAACCTCTTGTGACACGTAGGTCTATATTGAAAAGTAGACCTAACAAACAATTTTAACCATGATATTCATTATCAGTGACCTAAAATTAGTTGTTGACCAGTGAATTACATCAATTTTATTTCACTATTACGTCTGCCTCCGTATTTGACTGAAGAAGTATACTGTATAGGCGAAACGTTTAATCAATAAACATACCTAACTGTTGCAATGTGTCTTAATCCTCAACTTGTCGGTATTTTATTCCGTTTCCCACATAATTCCGCTGTTAGTTTATGGCTGACGGACGCCACGGCCGTCAAACCTAATTAACCACCACCTGAGTAATCGCGTGTATCTCCAACGCCACTATAACATTCCACGACCCCCACCGTATAACAATGTAACGACAGCTGTGACGAAATACCAACGAATTTCAGAGAATTTTGTGGTCTGAAACGGACCTGTCTACGTCAGGGCGTTTATGTTGGCCTACGTCAGGGCTTCTCTGCTGGCTTATATAAGGACGTCTTTGCTGGCCGCCAGCACACAAAGTACAACGGACAAGTAAAGTAGTAACAGCAGCAACAACACAGCTAGAGGCATTTTTGAGCTTCCCCAGCGCTCGGGCTTAATGCCCAAAGCTGGGGTGTGACTCCAAAAGGATCCTGTAGTGTTTGCTGTTTTTCCACCTCCTGACATCGTTTGCTGCTATGCAACTGCCACACGCTTCGAGCCCAGTGTGGGTTGGGTTTGTGGCAGCCCAAGGTGCCTAACTTCTCCCTCCGAGCCCCTGGGGCGGGGAATAGGGCTAGGCCTGGGGACAGCTGCTGCCAGAAGACGAGGAGGTGTATGACACATTGGTCTGAGACACTCCCACGACAGGGAGCCAAGGCCGGGCCACCTCTTGGAAAAGTCCCGGCCGGGGAAGTATACCAGCGAATCTACTATCTACCTGGCCGCCAGCCAGGTAGATAGAGTGACTCCTTACCACCAGGCTCAACGGTTAACAGCCTTGTCTCCTACTACGCCTACGGTGTCTACGAGGTGCTTAGCTAGTGGTTCTGCGGTTCTTTCCAGCCGTTGAAGTGAGAGTTGGCAGATTTTATGCACTGTGAGCACGCAAGCAAGCAACAAGCAAGCCAGTAACCCAGTCAGGGGTAAGCCAGCCCTGTTACAACACTCTCCGTAGCTGTACGTCACACTAAGTGCCTATCGACAAGTTAATTTGACGACTGATAAAACGCACACTTCCAAACACACACACACACACACACACACATTTGTTCATTTTACGATCATTTATTTATCACTTTTGTTGCTCAGTATTTGCTTCACTATTGCTAAGAAATATATATATATATATTTTTTTTTTGTAATCTTATTTGTTTTTTGTCCGGCACTCGCACTTTCGAAGAGTTTCCGTTATATTTTTCCTTGTTTTCCTTGTGTGTATTTGTTGTGGATGTTAGTCAACTAATTTAAAACTTAGGCTGTTAAGGAGGCGGCTGCAACTCGTTTAGATGTGTTGCAAGATTGTGGTGATTGTGTTTGTGATGATGGTAGTTGTGGTGGTAGAGTGACTGCTGGTGGTGGTGGTAGTTTTGATCGTGGTGGTGGTAGTAGAGTATGATTGCTTTGGTGGTAATGGTGGTGTATTAGGGGTGGTGATTATTATTATTATTATTGTTGTTGTTATTATTATTATTATTATTATTATTATTATTATTATTGGTATTATTATTATTATTATTATTATTATTATTATTTTTGTTATTATTATTATTATTATTGTTATTATTATTATTATTATTATTATTATTATTAGTATTATTATTATTGTTATTATTATTATTATTATTATTTTTGTTTTAATTATTATTATTATTAATATTATTATTAATATTATTATTATTATTATTATTAGTGATAGTAGTAGAAGTGGTAGTAGTAGTAGTAGTAGCAGTAGTAGTAGTTGTTGTAGTAGCATTAGTAGTGGTGGTAGTAGTAGTAGCAGTAGAAGGAGTGGTATATTGATTGGAAATCAATAAACCTTTAAGGGGTTGCTCTACCTCCTCGGATCAAGATCCTTTCATTAATATCAAGGCACCACCACTAAAAACAAATATTAGTATCAAATAAGTAAAAGATAAATAAATGCCATTATAGTAGTGTACTTAAAGTGTGTGCACTTTCCGGCAGAGCGCTTCCCACTCCTCGGATCAAGAACACTCTCCCGTTGAGACGGGTTCAATTTCCCAGATTTTTTTTTTTTTTTATCTATTTTTTCCGATTTTTTCCGAGTTAAGGTATAACTCGAAGTGGGTTCCAGTTCCTCGGATCAAGTTTTCCACTGGGAAATTCGTGTGTAGAGTAAATGAAGTGTGTAGTGTGAGTTCCTGAGAGTTGCAAGTAGAGTGAACATATTTAGTCTTAAAATGGCATAAGTTTGAGCACTTGGTTCCCTTACGAGGTATATCTCCTGGGTAAACTTCCTGGGTATATTTCCTGGGTATACCTTCTGGGTATACTTCCTGGGTATACCTCCTGGGTATACCTCCTGGGTATATCTCCTGGGTATACCTCCTGGGTCTATCTCCTGGTTATATCTCCAGGTTATACCTCCTGGGCATACCTCATGGGTATATCTCCTGGGAATACCTCCTGCATTATTATATAACTCATAACAACCAAAATTTTCCACTCTTTGCGTTATTTAGCTGTTAAACACTTATGTGTCATGTTACAGCTCTTGGGCCTCAAAGTTAAACTGTGTGTTACATCTCCTGGACATAAAGCAACATTACTAATGTTTAAAATACACAGCTGAATCATTACACACTTAAACATTGATGTTTTTTAAATGTTTAATGATTCAGCTGTGTATTTTAAACATTAGTAATTGTCAGGGAAACGCCTTCCCCTGAACAAAATATTGATGGAAAAATTAATAAATAATAGTAAACCGAAGGATATTTATAATAAGATGGTTTTTTCTGGATTTTAATATAAAATTAAATAGAAATAAAAAAGAAATATATCCGTTGTGGTTCAGGTCTGTTGGTGAGACAGGAGGTAATAACCGGAGAGGGGGAGAATAGATGATGGTTGTCTCTCTGTAGGTGGTATGTCTCCGTAGTAGATGGTGAATCTCCTGGGACCACGAGGTTGAAATACCACACTGTAGGTATCCAAAGGTAGATGAGATCTTCTGCAACACCCTCTAACGCACACAAGTTAGAAACTAGAGAGGAGTTGTTGTGGAATTCCCGTTAAGTCCAGGGAAAATCTTGCTCGTAAGTCATGCGTCTGTCCTGGAGAACCAGTCCAGCGGCAGAGCTGATTCGGAGAAGAGTGAAGGTGAAGTGACTTTCCACTTCCCAACCGACACCAGGTAAGAGTCATACTACCAGGAGTAGAAAGTAAAAACCCTCAGACAACCGGGAACAAGAGTTTAGCTCCAGCCCGCTAGATGGAATTGCTGGCTGTAACTCGTTAATAATGCTCCCGGCTGACTGAACAACCGTTACCTTATTTACAACTACTTTTCCCTCACAATACCCCCCTTCCAAAACTTATGGTCGGAGGCAATAAGTTAACACCAGAGGGAAAAGTATTAGGTATGTGACCTCGGCTCCGCCAATCTGCAAAGTGGGTACGAGAGCACGAGATACCAAGCTTAAGATTTGTATGATATTGTGGCATAACATTCCTTCTCCACTGAGGAGTATATGTGCCATCAAATATTTCAGTGGCTTGCTTGGAAATTTTGAGACTTTTAGTTCCACCTTTTGAAAGTAAGGTAGACAAGCTGGACAGGCTTTACAGAATTTATAAATGTCGGAAGACATCCCCGGCCAGTAGTACAATTCTCTGATCGTGTCTAAGGTCCTCCGACGTGTAATATGGCCTGAGACTGTTTCTACATGCGTACTTCTTATAATAGTCTTACGACAATCCCTGGGGATGACCAATAGACTTCTTCCAACATAGTTGGGATTGTCAGAGGTTATTATAGTCCTGTATAAAAGATTACCCTTGAACTCAAATTTGTAAGTAAGGTTATTTCTTTTAAATATGTTGCCATTTAATGCTAGCATTCGAGTTTTCTCTAGGGAAGGACAAGTCTTCTGGAGACCTTTCAAATCTAGGTGGGACAGCTCAATAGGTTTTCCTTTGGAAAGTACTAAAGGATGGTTTGGTTTTACCTTAGATTGAGCTCTGGTAAGGACGTTAACCAAGTCCAGTTGTGTGGAAGATTCAGTCACCTGTGGTATTTCCTCAGTTTCAGTGCAGTTTGGTTTTGATGACTGCTTCTCTAAGGTTTTTCCAGGAGCTTCACGAGTATCTGAACTCTGATTTGAGTTATCCTGATTATTCACTTCTGGAGATTCTAGGGAAGAAACAGAAGTATAATGTTTATCTTTTCCGGAATCATTTGGAAACCTTACACAGTCTAATTCGGATGGGAAGGTCGCCCTTCTATGTTCCCAACCAAAACAGAACAAGAAGTTATTGGGGCCACCACTGCTTCTACCCAACCAGTAAACCATTTGCAGTTAATGAAACATCTGAGAGTAGGAAACTCATCACTTCTTCCTAAGTAGTCAGTTAATTTAGTACTTTTATACCGGGTTGAATCTAAGTTAGGAAAGAGTTTACTCGAAATAACAATGCAAGAACACCCAGTATCTCTAAGAATGGTGGATACCTTCATGCCATTAACAGTACCTTCACTAAAAGGTGCTTTAATATTAGCTTCGGTGAAACATGTTCCAATATTCTCACCCTTTTTTCTTGGGACAATCTGGACGTCTGTGTCCCAATTCGTTACAGTTATAACATTTTACTGGAAATTTCTCAGAGGAAAATGGTTTGGATAACTCAGATTGTTTAGGCTCAACAGATGTATATCTACTACGCTCCTTAGGGTAGTTATTATGAGCGCAGGCATATATATCTGCAACGTGTGCCATTTCAGAAGCTGTGTGAACGTCACGTTCCTTAATAAAGATCCGCAAGTCAGAGTTAACAGAAGAGAGAAATTGGTCTCTTACCATCAGGTCGCGTAATGAATCAAAGTCATGATCAACTTCGGCACTATCAATCCAACAATCAAACAATCTGAAAAGTGTTGTCAGATACTGCATATAATTCTGATTGGGGGATATTTTAGTGTGCCGAAACTCAGACCTGTAATGGTGGGTGGTCTTCTTGAAAGCGTGTAAGATAGCTTTCTTAAGTAGAGGATAATCAGTGATTACGTCAGCTGGTAAGGTGGAATATACGTTTAAAGCTGTAACTGATAGAAGTAATCCAAGCCTTGTAGCCCAAGAATCTGAGGGCCACTCACAGAGTGTGGCAGTGTTCTCGAATCTGGTGATATATGCCGCGATGTCATCCTGCTCTGTGAAAGGTGGAATTTGAGGCATCCTAATATTAGATTCGTGGGTAGGGTATTCTAGTACCCCTTCATCTACCTTCTTGGCTTCCAATTCCAGCCTTAACTGTTCTAACTCCCTCTGCTTTGACTTTTCTTCAATCTCCTTCATCCTGAAGGCTACTTCCCTTGCCTGAACTCTGTCTTCTCTAGCAACCCTTTCCTGTTCTCGTTTGTCCTCACGAGCAATCCTTTCATTTTCTCGTGCTATTCTTTCCTGTTCCTTTTCTCTTCTCGAGCTAGTCTTTCCTGTTCCTTTTCTCTTCTATAGCTAGTCTTTTCTCTTCTCGAGCTAGTCTTTCCTGTTCCTCCTGTTTAGCTAGAGCTAGTCTTTCTTGTTCCTCCTGTTTAGCTAGAGCTAGTCTTTCTTGTTCCTCCTGTTTAGCTAGAGCTAGTCTTTCCTGTTCCTTTTTCTCTTCTATAGCCATTTTAGCAGTAATATAACTATCAAGAGACTGGCCTGTAAATCCCATGTCTTTTCCAGCCCTTAACCAGAAATCTAACGAATCCATAGTAAGAAAATATAATACAAACCAAACAAGTTGATCTTAAATTAACAACTGAAACGACTGTTTCAAAAGAGGGACCTCGTCCGCACACTTTCTAAACCTTCCCAAAGAAGAAAATGAAATAATATTTTCACTTGGAAGCAAATCTAGTGGGCTCAAAAGCCTTCACTAAGATAAATGAACACGGTTCACCCAGGAGGGGTTATTATGGAAGTTCCTCAGGTCCAACAATAATGAGTAAACTTCTAAACCCAACCCAAGAACCAAACAACTGTAAGTCAAAGACAACAGTAATGACTTGACACCTTAACGAACTCACCCTTTTCAACCTTAAATGTAATACTCACGACCAGGTGAACCATCAGAAGTTGTATCCAGAGTCCAGTATCCTGGCAAGGTCGCCATTGTCAGGGAAACGCCTTCCCCTGAACAAAATATTGATGGAAAAATTAATAAATAATAGTAAACCGAAGGATATTTATAATAAGATGGTTTTTCTGGATTTTAATATAAAATTAAATAGAAATAAAAAGAAATATATCCGTTGTGGTTCAGGTCTGTTGGTGAGACAGGAGGTAATAACCGGAGAGGGGAGAATAGATGATGGTTGTCTCTCTGTAGGTGGTATGTCTCCGGAGTAGATGGTGAATCTCCTGGGACCACGAGGTTGAAATACCACACTGTAGGTATCCAAAGGTAGATGAGATCTTCTGCAACACCCTCTAACGCACACAAGTTAGAAACTAGAGAGGAGTTGTTGTGGAATTCCCGTTAAGTCCAGGGAAAATCTTGCTCGTAAGTCATGCGTCTGTCCTGGAGAACCAGTCCAGCGGCAGAGCTGATTCGGAGAAGAGTGAAGGTGAAGTGACTTTCCACTTCCCAACCGACACCAGGTAAGAGTCATACTACCAGGAGTAGAAAGTAAAAACCCTCAGACAACCGGGAACAAGAGTTTAGCTCCAGCCCGCTAGATGGAATTGCTGGCTGTAACTCGTTAATAATGCTCCCGGCTGACTGAACAACCGTTACCTTATTTACAACTACTTTTCCCTCACAGTAATGTTGCCTTATGTCCAGGAGATGTAACACACAGTTTAACTTTGAGACCCAAGAGCTGTAACATGACACATAAGTGTTTAACAGCTAAATAACGCAAAGAGTGGAAAATTTGGGTTGTCATGAGTTATATAATAATGCAGGAGGTATTCCCAGGAGGTATACCCAGGAGGTATACCCAGGAGGAATACCCAGGAGGTATACCCAGAAAGTATACCCAGGAGATATACACAGGAGGTATGCCCAGGAGGTATACTCAGGAAGTATACCCAGGAGATATACCCAGGAGGTATACCCAGGAGGTATTCCCAGGAAGTATACCCAGGAGGTATACCCAAGAAGTATACCCAGGAGATATACCCAGGAAGTATACCTAGGAGGTATACCCAGTAAGTATACACAGGAGATATACCCAGAATGTATACCCAGGAGGTATACCCAGGAAGTATACCCAGGAGATATACCCAGAAGATGTACCCAGGAGGTATACCCAGGAAGTATACCCAGGAGATATACCTCGTAAGGGAACCAAGTGCTCAAACTTATGCCATTTTAAGACTAAATATGTTCACTCTACTTGCAACTCTCAGGAACTCACACTACACACTTCATTTACTCTACTTACACGAATTTCCCAGTGGAAAACTTGATCCGAGGAACTGGAACCCACTTCGAATTATACCATAACATAAAAAAATAAATTTTAAAAAATCGGAAAAAAATCCCCCCCTCCATAAAAAAAAATTGATCTGAGGAAATGGAACCCGCCTCGAGAGGGAAGGGGGGTGTTCTTGATCCGAGGAGTGGGAAGGAAATCGCACACTTAAGCTACACTACTCTTTTTCATTATTATAGTTAACTACAACAATGAAAGATGAAGAGAATCTAATTTATAGAGAAAGAATTCAAACCCCTTCACACTTCCTCAAGAGGATTAAATCCTTTATCTTCTGACCAGGTGAGGATTTTAGGATTTTCATAGATTATAGGGAGCTTAAAGGCATTACGGAGTCTATACTGAAAACAGAAGAGGATAGGGGAGTTTCCTGCTATTTTAAGGGGGTTCTAATCGTCAGTCTGGGAGGCAAAGTGAGTTTGATGGAAGATTATGAAAAGTTTGGAAGTTTATCATTGATTTTTTTCGTGATTTTTATGCGTGAAAAAAGACGAGAATCGATTTGGACAGATGTAAAGAGAAATGCAGAAATAAAATACAGACGGAGGTACACAAGGAAAGACAGACGGACGGACAGACAGACAGGTGGACAGACAGACAGACAGACATATGGACAGACAGACGGACAGACAGACAGACGAACAAGCAGACAGACACGCGAACAGGCCGAGAGACTGACGGACAGGCAGACAGACGGACAGACAGACAAAGAAGAAATACACAAAATTCACACATACTGAAATCAAAATATAACAAG
>WNWK01000566.1:95000-152500 GCA_009830355.1 Cherax destructor | reverse complement strand
TGAAGGAATATCAGATGTCTGGAGGTATATCAGATGCCTGGAGGTATATCAGATGCCTGGAGGTATATCAGATGCCTGGAGGTATACCAGATGCCTGGAGGTATATCAGATGCCTGAGGTATATCAGATGCCTGGAGGTATATCAGATGCCTGGAGGTATATCAGATGCCTGGAGGTATATCAGATGCCTGGAGGTATATCAGAAATCTGAAGAAATATCAAGTACCTGAAGTAATATCAGATACCTGAAGGAATATTAGCCATTGAATCCTACTTAGCATCCCTAGCTGGAAGGAAGAGTGGGAGTGTAAGGTAAATATGCAGCGTGGTTCTCGTACAAGTGTACTAGCAGTGTGGTTCTCGTAGAAGTGTACTAGCAGTGTGGTTCTCGACAAGGTACTACAGCAGTGGTTCCGTACAAGTGTACAAGGTGGTTCTGACAAGAGTACTAGCAGCGTGGTTCTCGTACAAGGTACTAGCAGCGTGGTCCGACAGAGTACTAGCGGGTTCGACAAGAGTTACTGGCAGACGTGGTTCCGTACAATGTACGCAGCGTGGTTCCACAAGTGTAGCGTGGTTCGACAAGGTACTAGCAGCGTGGTTCTCGTACAAGAATGTACTAGCAGGTCAGTGGTTCCGTACAAGGAGTACGTGGCTACAGCAGCGTGGTTCCGCAAATACAGCATGGAAGACAGCGTGGTTCCTGTACAAGTGTACTAGCAGCGTGGTTCTCGTACAAGGTAGTACTAGCAGCGTGGTTCTCGTACTAGAGTACTGCAGCGGGGTTTCCCTCGCACAAGTCGTACTAGCAGCGTGGTTCTCGTACAAGTGTACTGGCAGCGTGGTTCTCGTACAAGGGTACATTAGAAGCGTGGTTCTCGTACAAGTGTACTGGCAGCTTTTGGTTCTACAAGTGACCTAGCAGCGTGGTTCTCGCACACAAGAGTACTGGCAGCGTGGTTCTCGTACAAGTGTAACTGGTAGCAGGTGGTTCGTACAAGAGTATGGCAGCGTGGTCCAAAGGTACTAGCAGCGTGGTTTCGCAAGGTTAGCAGCGTGGTTCTCACAAGTGTACTGGCAGCGTTGTTCCGCAATAGAGCGTGGTTCTCCTCGTTCGACAAGTGTACTAGCAGCGTGGTTCTCGTACAGGTACAGCAGGTTCTACAAGTAGCTGCAGCGTCTGGCGTGGTCCTCGTGACAAGTGTACTGTACAGCAGCGTGGTTCTCGCACAAGTGTACTGGCAGCGTGGTTCTCGTACAAGGTACTAGCAGCGTGGTTCTCGTACAAGTGTACTAGCGAGCGTGGTTCTCGTACAAGGTACTAGCAGCGTGGTTCTCATTCAAGTGTAGTGGCAGCGTGGTTCTCGTACAAGTGTACTAGCAGCGTGGTTCTCGTACAAGTGTACTGGCAGCGTGGTTCCGACGAGTGTACTGGCAGCGTGGTTCCGACAAGTGTACTGGCAGCGTGGTTCCGCACGAGTGTACTGGCAGCGTGGTTCTCTGCAAGTGTACTGGTAGCGTGGTTCTCGTACAAGGTACTGGCAGCGTGGTTCTCGTACAAGTGTACTGGTAGCGTGGTTCTCGTACAAGTGTACTGGAGCGTGGTTCCGCAAGGTACTTGTAGCGTGGTTCTCGTATAAATGTACTTGCAGCGTGGTTCCGTACAAGAGTACTGGCAGAGTGGTTCTCGTACAAGTGTACTAGCAGCGTGGTTCTCGTACAAGTGTACTAGCAGCGTGGTTCTCGTACAAGTGTACTAGCAGCGTGGTTCTCGTACAAGTGTACTAGCAGCGTGGTTCTCGTACAAGTGTACTAGCAGCGTGGTTCTCGTACAAGTGTACTGGCAGCGTGGTTCTCGTACAAGTGTACTGGCAGCGTGGTTCTCGTACAAGTGTACTAGCAGCGTGGTTCTCGTACAAGTGTACTAGCAGCGTGGTTCTCCTACAAGTGTACTAGCAGCGTGGTTCTCGTTCAAGTGTAGTGGCAGCGTGGTTCTCGTACAAGTGTACTAGCAGCGTGGTTCTCGTACAAGTGTACTGGCAGCGTGGTTCTCGTACGAGTGTACTGGCAGCGTGGTTCTCGTACAAGTGTACTGGCAGCGTGGTTCTCGTACGAGTGTACTGGCAGAGTGGTTCTCGTACAAGTGTACTGGTAGCGTGGTTCTCGTACAAGTGTACTGGCAGCGTGGTTCTCGTACAAGTGTACTGGTAGCGTGGTTCTCGTACAAGTTTACTGGCAGCGTGGTTCTCGTACAAGTGTACTTGTAGCGTGGTTCTCGTATAAATGTACTTGCAGCGTGGTTCTCGTGCAAGTGTACTGGCAGCGTGGTTCTCGTACAAGAGTACTGGCAGCGTGGTTATCGTACAAGTGTACTGGCAGCGTGGTTCTCGTACAAGTGTACTGGCAGCGTGGTTCTCGTACAAGAGTACTGGCAGAGTGGTTCTCGTACAAGTGTACTGGCAGCGTGGTTCTCGTACAAGTGTACTGGCAGCGTGGTTCTCGTACAAGAGTACTGGCAGCGTGGTTATCGTACAAGAGTACTGGCAGCGTGGTTCTCGTACAAGAGTACTAGCAGCGTGGTTCTCGTACAAGTGTACTGGCAGCGTGGTTCTCGTACAAGAGTACTGGCAGCGTGGTTCTCGTACAAGAGTACTAGCAGCGTGGTTCTCGTACAAGTGTACTGGCAGCGTTGTTCTCGTACAAGTGTACTAGCAGCGTGGTTCTCGTACAAGTGTACTGGCAGCGTGGTTCTCGTACAAGAGTACTGGCAGCGTGGTTCTCGTACATGAGTACTGGCAGCGTGGTTCTCGTACAAGTGTACTGGCAGCGTGGTTCTCGTACAAGTGTACTGGCAGCGTGGTTCTCGTACAAGTGTACTGGCAGCGTGGTTCTCGTACAAGTGTACTGGCAGCGTGGTTCTCGTACAAGTGTACTGGCAGCGTGGTTCTCGTCAAGTGTACTGAAGCGTGGTTCTCGTCACAAGTGTACTGGCAGCGTGGTTCTCGTACAAGAGTACTGGCAGCGTGGTTCTCGTACAAGAGTACTAGCAGCGTGGTTCTCGTACAAGTGTACTGGCAGCGTGTTTCTCGTACAAGTGTACTGGTAGCGTGGTTCTCGTAGAAGTTCTATGCTTATGAATGAGAGATAATCTTTCCCATTTACTGGGTCGTTAGTACTCTCCGGGGGAGAGTACTAACGAGGGATGGAGGAGATTATTTTGGGGGTTCTGGAAAAAATGAATTTGGCAGATTTGTTTTGTAATGAGAATTAGGTAATGAGGATGTTCTATTTAGCAGATTTTTTTTTTGGGTTCGTGTCTAAATTAATTTAAATTGAAGTTGATTCAAAGAGAATGATGTGTTCTGAGTTTTTTTTTTTTAAATAGATAAAAAATTTACAAATATCACCACTACTGTGGTACAGTACAAGGTCACATCACTTCTACAAGGTCACATTACTACTTCTACAAGGTCACGTTACTATTTCTACAAGGTCACATCACTACTGCAAAAAGTCACGTCACCATTTCCACAAGGTCACATCACCACTTCTACAAGGTCACATCGCCATTAACTAAGTCAATCACACTTTGTTCAAGTGTCACATTCACCATTTAAATGAGTATGCAAAGAGAATGATGTGTTCTAGAGTTTTTCCTTTAAATAGGTCAAACATTTACAAATATCACCACTACTGTGGTACAGTACAAGGTCACATCACTTCTACAAGGTCACATTACTACTTCTACAAGGTCACATTACTATTTCTACAAGGTCACATCACTACTGCAAGAAAGTCACGTCACCATTTCCACAAGGTCACATCACCACTTCTACAAGGTCACATCACCACTTAACAAGGTCACATCACTACTATAATAAGGTCACATCACCACTTCTACAAGGTCACATCACCACTTCTACAAGGTCACATCACCACTTCTACAGTTCACATCACCACTTCTACAAGGTCACATCACCACTTCTACAAGGTCACATCACCACTTCTACAGGGTCACATCACCACTTCAACAAGGTGACATCACCACTTCTACAAGGTGACATCACTTCAACAAGGTCCCATCACCACTTCTACAAGGTCACATAACCACATCAACAAGGTCACATCACCACTTCTACACGGTCACATCACAGAATCAACAAGGTCACATCACCACTTCTACAAGATCACATCACTTACACTAGGTCACATTACCACTACTACAAGGTCACATCACTACTTCTACAAGGTCACATCCCTACTTCAACAAGGTCACATCACAACTTCTAGAAGGTCACCTCACTACTACAACATATTCTAGAGTTTGTTCAGGTGTCTTTCTAAACCAATTTGTTGGTATATATTACCAAGATTTGTACCAAATTTAGCAATTGTCCATTATGTTCCACCAGCTTGTGAACATCACCGGCGGGTGGAACAACAACAACAATAATAATAATAATAATAATAATAATAATAATAATAATAATAAGAAGAAGAATTTAATTTCTACAAGTGCAACTTATACAGACCACAGCTGACATCAATGACATACTACTATATAGAAAGCCCCTTGTTATGCTGAACATTTCGGCTAAATTAGGTCAATTTTGTCCCCAGGATGCGACCCACACCTTTTCATTCACCCTACCATCAGACCACACCCTTCCATATGGCATCAGCCATACCAGACCTTTTTATTCGCCCTACACCTTGGGGATAAGGTCGTGATGGTGCGTGACAGTGTTATGGATCATCGGTGAAGGAAGGGCTGAGGAATACTGCTCATGATCTGTACCTGGAAGTTCCGAAATCTGATCCAAACTTTTGTTGTGAAGATCCTTTGATGGGTCACCGACGAAGCCTAGCGCCAAAATGAAAAACTAAATTATTATTATTGTTATTATTATTTGTATGATTATTATTATTATTATTATAATTATTATTATTATCATCATCATCATCATCATCATCATCATCATCATCATCATCATCATCATCATCATCATCATCATCATCATCATCATCATCATCATCATCATCATCATCATCATCAGTGGTGTATTTAGAAGACTGCGAACCACTTCGCGAGGAAGCGCTAAACCCGTAAGGGGGTGCCCCGCAACCACTGCAGGGAGGGGGAGGGCGATGGACAATCTTCCGAGGATCCAGAGAATCAAGAGCTCCTCTCCAGCATCAATGCTGATTTTGTCTCAGCTTCTCACTGTTGACCTAAATTGTGATACTGTATTTTGTAAAAGGAAATTTAAAAACAATGACTTTACTTTTCATTTTATTTATATTTTGAGTGTAAATATAATATATATATATATATATATATATATATATATATATTATATAATATACATATATATATATATATATATATATATATATATATATATATATATATATATATATATATATATATATATATATATATTAAAAATAGCACTCGAAAAATAGTACAACAAACTTTTATTTATCATAAACAGTTGTATAAAATTAAGATCTGAACCATTACTAACAACACTTAAAAAAAAAAATTGTCAAATCCCTTACACTAATGCGCACTGCTGTCGACGGTGAGGGAGCCACAACCCCAGTAACTGGTATTCCAAACGAGAGGAGAATGAAATTAATCCTTAGGTTGTCACAGCCACGTACGTGTCCGCAACAGGAGTGACATGTCAGTGGTTTAGGGCGTCTCTAATTTTGACAGGCTACATGGGTGGCGTGTTAAAGTTTGAGGGTTCGAGTCTCGGCCAGTGTTATCTGCTTAAAGCAACTTGTTCGTGCTTTACAAAAGAATTAACATAGAGTGTATTGGTTAAAAATGTCTTTGAACCTACTTTCCTGTTGTAGAAATTTCTGTTGGCCTGGTATAGTGGGATATATATGTATTCTCTTCACTTGATCCAGCGTTTTTTGGATACATTTTAATATGCATAATGTGTATTAGGGTTGGAAATACAGAGATTGAGAGTGAGAATACAAAATCTACTCCCATTTCTCCATCACTGCCCAACGTCACTATGAACGACGCACACAAAACAGCCACGTCTGCTGTTGGTGCGTCTGGCATTGGTGACTTTGGTGCTTCTGGATTTGATAGCGTTATCTGGAGTTGATGCAGGCTCGGTTGTAAGCCTGGCGTGTCCTAGCTGGCGGCGAGGATGAGGGAGGAGGCGAGGAGGGCGAGGAGCGAGGAGGAGGGACAGTCAACCAGGGTCCCTCCGTCAGTAGTGGAGTGTTGCATCGCTGCTGAACTTTCTCCTGTAGAGGAGATAGACGTAAGTTGTTAGACTGAGAGATACAGAGAGGCCAGAGAAATGGATGAAGAGGAAGAAGAAGAAGAAAACAGGTTGCTCAAGCAGAGGGAGACACATACCTATGACGACGTTTCGGTCGGTCGTGACTAGACTCCAGGACCGTCGAAACGTAGTCTAAACTCACATACGTGACTACAAATAGAAACCAGGTCATCTAACATATAATTCAAAGCGAGGATTAAGATTTCTAGGGGAACCATAGATAAAACGCTTCTAAATGGCGATTAAGGGGAATAACAAATGGACACCAGCAAATATGAAGAACCAAAAAGGCACTATGCCGATACTGGAACAATACACAAATAACTCACACATAGAAGAGAGGAGCTTACCACGACGTTTCGGTCCGACTTGGACCATTTACAAAGTCACACTAACGGAAAAGAGTGAGGTGACGAGGCTGTCTCACTCTTTTCTGTTAGGGTGAAGTAATTAAAAAATGGGGGAACTAGAAGACACTAAAATACAGGGGACATGCTGGACACATGACACTACGAACATGACCCACACTCTTGTAACGTCAAATAAATAATCACACACACACACACACACACACACACACACACACACACACACACACACACACTGTTTCTGGTATTTGTGAACGACATGACGGAAGGAATAGACTCGAAGTGTCCCTGTTTGCAGATGATGTGAAGTTGATGAGAAGAATTCAATCGGACGAGGACCAGGCAGAACTACAAAGGGATCTGGACAGTCTGCAAGCCTGGTCCAGCAACTGGCTCCTGGAGTTCAACCCCACCAAGTGCAAAGTCATGAAGATTGGGGAAGGGCAAAGAAGACCGCAGACGGAGTACAGCCTAGGGGGCCAGAGACTGCAAACCTCAATCAAGGAAAAGATCTTGGGGTGAGTATAACACCAGACACATCTCCTGAGGCGCACATCAACCAAATAACTGCTGCAGCATATGGGCGCCTAGCAAACCTAAGAACAGCATTCCGACATCTTAATAAAGAATCGTTCAGGACCCTGTACACTGTGTACGTTAGGCCCATATTGGAGTATGCAGCACCAGTTTGGAACCCACACCTAGCCAAGCATGTGAAGAAGCTCGAGAAAGTGCAAAGGTTTGCAACAAGACTAGTCCGAGCTAAGGGGTATGTCCTACGAGGGGAGGTTAAGGGAAATCGACCTGACGACACTGGAGGACAGGAGAGATAGGGGAGACATGATAACAACATATAAGATACTGAGAGGAATTGACAAAGTGGACAGAGACAGAATGTTCCAGAGATGGGACACAACAACAAGGGGACACAGATGGAAGTTGAAGACTCAGATGAATCACAGAGATGTTAGGAAGTATTTCTTCAGTCACAGAGTTGTCGGGAAGTGGAATAGTTTAGGAAGCGATGTAGTGGAGGCAGGCTCTATACATAGCTTTAAGCAGAGGTATGATAAAGCTCATGGCGCAGGGAGAGTGACCCAGTAGCGGCCAGTGAAGAGGCGGGGCCAGGAGCTTTGACTCGACCCCTGCAACCACAACTAGGTGAGTACAACTAGGTGAGTACACACATACATACACACACACGCCAAAGAGGTACCGATAAGAGTAGTCACCTAGTAGTGACCAACGAAGAGGCGGGGCCAGGAGCTGTGTATCGAACCCTGCAACCACAAATAGGTGAGTACACACACACACATAAAGATAAAAGGATAAATCACTTAAAGTGAAAGGAATATTAGAAGCCATGGAGGAAGAGATATGACGGCAATTATCCAAAAAAAGAAAAGTTTGGAATTAGCGACGATTAAAGGTTGAAGAGAAGGAATTGATAACCAGAGGAAGAAAGGGAGAACGTGAGGGTGGAGAAAGAGAGAGAGAGAGAGAGAGAGCGAGAGAGGACTCACCATCAAGAACGTGGACTCTGACTGAGGTGGTGACGGCGTCACCGGCGCTACAAGTATAGTTGCCGGAGTCGCTGACGGAGGCTCGAGCGATGTGTAGCCAAGAACTGAGTCCCGCGCCCATGAGCGACGTGTCCACCCTGCAGGTAGACAGGTAGACTGTTATAAGATGATCATGACCGATGTGTCTACCCTGCAGGTAGACAGGTAGACTGTTATTAGATGATCATGAGAGAGGTGTCTACCCTGCAGGTAGACAGGTAGACTGTTATTAGATGACCATGAGCGAGGTGTCTACCCTGAAGCAATTTACATTTTTAAGTCTGGCTTAACTTATGTACTTACGTATACAAAGATTGAATATTAATCTAATATATATATATATACATATATATATATATATATATATATATATATATATATATATATATATATATATATATATATAGTATATGTATATGTATATTATATGTATATATATATATATATATATATATATATATATATATATATATATATATATATATATATATATATATATATATATATATATATATATATGCAAAAGATCACAGTAAACAGGTGATATCAAAATATGCAAGACAACCACTATGAAAAATAGAAGAATTCCAAGCGCTTTCGTGACTACTCATTATCAAGGAACTATAAAAGGAAACGTGAGAAGAAGGCTTATAAAGAGGCAGAATACACCTCACAGTCACATCACACTAACAAAAACAACACCTCACAGTAGCGTAACATCTCACGACTCTGTGAAGAGGAACATAAGAAAGGACCTGAAACTCTTCCCAAGAATTAAGATTAGTCCAATTTATCATTAAATTCTTCCCAAATAATAATATGAATATAATATGAATATTGAAAATAATATGAATATTTCTTTGGTTTATATAAATTGGATTCATTTATAATTAATAAAATTTGCATATATATATATATATATATATATATATATATATATATATATATATATATATATATATATATATATATATATATATATATATATATATATAAAAGAGAGTTTTGACTGCTGTGTGACTATAATATATCTGTGTGTGTGTGTGTACTCACCTAATTGTTGTTGCAGGGGTCGATACTTAGCTCCTGGACCCGCCTCTTCACTGGCCGCTACTGGGTCACGCTCCCTGCTCCATGAGCTTTATCATACCTCTCCTTAAAGCTATGTATGGAACCTGCCTCCACTACATCGCTTCCCAAGCTATTCCACTTCCCGACCATTCTGTGACTGAAGAAATACTTCCTAACATCCCTATGATTCATCTGAGTCTTCAGGGTGGGGCGAGCCGTTTTCAAGAGATTTGGAAAGGAAGATTGAAAAATTTTGGAAAAAAATGTTTTGTTACCAAAAAATAGTGCATCATTCTGGCAACATTTTGGTGTAATCAGCTTGTTTATATCATATTTCCTAGTCTGTTTTTTCCTTAAATGTATTTTTTTTTGTTCCTCCTGTCATAAAAATTACATGTTGCCAATTAGTGTTTTTTTAGTTTTATCTCTGCAAAAATTAATTTTTTTATGATTATTTCATTAAAAAAACTCTACATAGCAATATCTCTGACGTCTCCATTCAAGTGCAGGGACTCATGGCACCTCAGTGGCCTCTGGGGTCTCAACAAGTGCTGATGCATGCAACTCGCTGAGATTTAGCGTGCCAGATCCATAGAGTTTCACAGAAAAAAATATATTAATAACTCAGAAATAAGTTATTGACATTGTTTGTAATGTTTTGCGAAAAGTATTAATAGGATTGTCGTGATTTTTTCACACGTTATTGAGTAATGATGGCTCTACAACCACCCATGAAGGATTTCCGATATCTTTTACAGCTTTGTTTTTATTGATTTTTTTCCCACAAAATAATGGAAAAAACAAAATCACTAAATTCAACATTTTTTTTAATGGAATCTACTGACATTTTTGCTAAAAAGGATTGGGTCAACAATTATATAGCCTTTATCTTTCATCTGATGTTAACTAGAGCATTGTACATCTTCCCAATTTTGTAGAAATTTACAGGTTTTGTGACCCCTAAAATTTGGCACATTTTATTTTTTTCTATCTAACCTAAAGACAAAAAATCATAACAAAGACAGTGTATAGGTTTTTAAAAGCTGTATAAATCACTGTAAAAATCTCATTGAAATTAGACCAAAATAAAGAAAAAAACGTGAATTCATTCGCCCCTCCCTTCAACTTCCAACTGTGTCCCCTTGTTGCTGTGACCCATCTCTGGAACATTCTGTCTGTGTGTGTGTGTGTGTGTTTCTCCTATTAAAACCTCTCCTGGTTTTTAATGTCTAATAATATACGTGTTTGTGATGAGCCGACGACAGGACATGAGGGAAGAAGAGGGGAAAAAGAGAAGAGAAGAAGAGGAAGAGGAAGAAAGGAAGAGAAAAGGGGGAAGACAACACCAGCATCTTATCCATGCAGTCTTTTCCTCCCAGCTCGAAAAATCACTTTGTCTTTCCTTATTCCTTCAAGAAAAAATAATAAAGAAAACAATTTGCAAGAATTTTTTTTCCCAGCCTCCTAATTTTGCAGCGTGAAAAGTTGGCAATACAGCTGATTTTAGAGGACGCTAACTTTTATGGAGAACCAATTTTCAGCATCGAATATATAATTATGGAGATTATTTTTTTTCCTTTTTAAACTTCTAGGAAAGATTGATGTGCCCCATTTTATTAGCCAATTTTCCTTCACCCAATTACATCTAATTTCACTCCGTCCTATTACCCCCCCAATTTTCCTTCAACCTATTACACCCAATTTTCCTTCAACCTATTACACCCAATTTTCCTTTCAACCTATTACACACAATTTTCCTTCAACCTATTACACACAATTTCACTTCACCCCAATTACAACACCATTTTAGTTTAAACTTTTTACAACCAATTTCAATTTATCCTTTCACGCCAAATATAATTTCAGTTTATTTTACCAATTTCACTTCAACCTGTTACAACCAATTTCAGTTCACTCTAGTAGAACCAATTCCACCTCAGCTTATCAAATGCAATTTTAGTACACCCAGTTATAACCAATTCCACTTGACCCTATTACGACTAATTCCACCTGATCCTATTACAACCAATTTCACTTGAGCCAATAACACCCAAATTTCACATTTACCTAATACAGCCAACTTCAACCAATTACATATGTTTTATCCAATTTCACTCGCACGAAACGACCTCTCCCACCATAATAAATTGGTTGAGTAATACCTCTCCCTCTCTCTCTCTCTCTCTCTCTCTCCTCTCTCTCTCTCTCTCTCTCTCTCTCTCTCTCTCTCTCGTACCCTCTCAAGACTCCTTCCTCCGCCAGCGGTATAATTGCGTCTGACAAGCAGGGGTAGGTCGACCATTCAGCTTCCCGATTATGCAAATCATATGCAAATTGCAAAATCGATACCCGGAAGGTACGATCACCGACGAGCAAATAATATCGTCTTTTATCATCTTTACTCAAAAATCTTAACATCTTACTCCCCTTCTCTCCATCTTCCAAAAAGATAATATCTTTTTATTCTATGACATCTTCCAAAAAAGATAATATCTTATTTATCTTCCAAAAAAAAGATAATATCTTATTTATCTCCCAAAAAAGATTGTATCTTATATCTTTTAAAAAAAAATATTATCTTCTTGCTATCTTCCAGAAAGATAATATCTAACATATTTCAGGAAAGATTTAATCTTACATCTATCAAAAAAGATAATATCTTATATCTTTGAAACTTCTAAAAAAATTAATATCTTACGTCTTTAAAACAAATTATATATCCTACATCTTCCCCCCCCCCACCAAAAAAAAAAAGATATCTTCCAAATAAGATAGTATATTCTCACTAATCTTTCAAAGAAAGATAGTATCTTACCATCTTGCTAATAAAAAATGATAATATCTTTTTACAATCTTCCAAAAATATATAAAAATATGTATCGTCAATCTAACTGTAGCCATTATTATTATTATTATTATTATTATTATTATTATTATTATTATTATTATTATTATTATTATTGGTGCTCTTTTGGGTTAATTTTGATTATTAATAGTACTGCTAAAATTTTTCTTAATATGAGAGGCTAAATCAGTGAGGTGGTGGAGGCTCGATCCTCCGTCTGCTGTACACAAGCCGTGGGGCCATCTGAGGAATTAGCCACAGATGGCGTTGAAACTAGAGACAGTAGAATGTGAGGTAAACAGTCCCCTCAAGAGAGATTTAATCTCGTAGCCTACAAGAAGCTTCTGATTCACCAACCCTTTCAACTCCATCAATCCTCTTCCATCCATCGCACCTCTCCTTCTGTCCCCTGGGCACTCACCTGATGCCCCTCTCCGGCTGGGTGGTGAGTGGGTGGTGGGTCCTGGACCAGCGGACTGGGCGGGTGGGCGGCGCGGGCGTCACCACACACTGTAGACCAACAGTGGAATCGACACGATAGTAAGCCTCGCTAACTGCCGCTCCCCGTGGGTCCCTGATCTCTATCTCAGGCACTGTGGGAGAGACACTGTGGGTGAGACACTGTGGGTGAGACACTGTGGGTGAGACACTGTGGGAGTGACACTGTGGTGTCTAGACACTGTTGGTGAAGCCCTGTGGGTGAGACGCTATGGCAGACACTGTGGGAGAGACACTGTGGATGACTCTCAGAGGTACTATGGGAGAAACAGGTAGGATAGATACTGTGGGAGACTGTTAGAGGCACTGAGGGAGACTGCTATAGGCAGTGTGAGAGAGACAATATGGGAGACTGTCAGAGGTACTGTGGAAGAGATCGCTGTGGGAGACTGTCAGAGGTACTGTGGGAAAGACAATGTGGGAGAGAGAGACAAATTTCATCATGGAGGGATGCATTCTTCATCTCCGGGCAGGTCCAGCATCCCACAGTAAGATAGAAGCGTGAGATGATGGTGAGCATCTGGGGATCACTCCACCGACCAGCCCTTCACTCCTCCATTAATGAATGAGATTTGCAAGTGGTGGGACCTGAGCTGTGGGACCCTTGAGTGGGGATGCTGGGGAGTGGGAAAGAGTGGCGAGTAAGAGCATGAGTAATAGAGGGATGATGGAGAGAATATAGTTGTGTGTGTGTACTCACCTAGTTGTGGTTTCAGGGGTCGAATCACAGCTCCTGGCCCCGCCTCTTCACTGGTCGCTACTAGGTCACTCTTCCTGCTCCATGAGCTTTATCATACCTCTTCTTAAAGTTATATATGGATCCTGCCTCCACTACATCACTTCCCAGACTATTCCACTTCCTGACAACTCTATGACTGAAGAAATACTTCCTAACATCCCTGTGATTCATCTGAGTCTTCAACTTCCAACTGTGACCCTTGTTCATGTGTCCCATCTCTGGGACATCCTGTTTCTGTCCACCTTGTCAATTCCTCTCAGTATTTTATATGTCGTTATCATATTCCCCTTATCTCTCCTGTCTTCCACTGTCGTCAGGTCGATTTACCTTAACCTCTCCTCGAAGGACATGCCTCTTAGCTCCGGGACTAGTCTTGTTGAAAACCTTTGCACTTTCTCTAGTTTCCTTACGTGCTTGGCTAGGTGTGGGTTCCAAACTGGTGCTGCATACTCCAATAAAGATTTGACATACACGGTGTACAGGGTCCTGAACGATTCCTTATTGAGATGTCGGAATGCTGTACTCACCTATTTGTGGTTGCAGGGGTCGATTCATAGCTCCTGGCCCCGCCTCTTCACTGTGTGTGTGTGCGTGTGTACTCACATCGAGTGCATAAAAGGTACACTTGTACATGAACCATGTGCTGTTTATTCACTGTACACACACACACACACACACACACACACACACACACACACACACACACACACGGTGTACATACACTTCTACAACACATTACTCTACACATACTCTAAGAGCATTAGGTTTCAAAATGTAAAAAAAGAAAAATAGGGAAATCTAAGTTATTTTCCCCTTAAAAACAAGTGGATGTCCGTTGAGTTCATTGGTGAAAAAGTTTCCAACATTTCCAACTGTAGACAATTATTTTTTTTTGGGGTGGGGGAAGATTTTCTCAGATGGACACCGAGGGGATACTCTCCCAAATATTGTATGATTTCCCCTTTTTTACGTAATACAAAGATGCTCTTCTTGTCTGTTCCTCTGTTTAAGAACTCGTTGCGTCTTTATTTACATTCGTTGCGTCTTTGTTTACATTCGTTGCGTCTTTGTTTACATTCGTTGCGTCTTTATTTACATTCGTTGCGTCTTTGTTTACATTCGTTGCGTCTTTATTTACATTCGTTGCGTCTTTGTTTACATTCGTTGCGACTTTATTTACATTCGTTGCGTCTTTGTTTACATTCGTTGCTTCTTTATTTACATTTGATGCGCCTTTGTTTACATTCGATGCGTCTTTGTTTACATGAGTTCATATATTCGGGACATTCAATATTCGTGACATTTAATACTCCTAACATTCAGTACTCCTAACATTCAGTACTAACATTTAATACTCCTAACATTCAGTACTAACATTCAATACTCCTAACATTCAACACTCCTAACATTCAGTACTAACATTCAATACTCTCAGGGTAATCACAAAACGCATTTTCACGTTTTCAGTCTAAAGCCAAAACACGAGGAAAATTTCAGACAATCACATAACAACCTGACTACTGCCCCACGACACCGGAATATTGTTAATAATTCTTTTAAATCAAAGATATGCAGCTATTAATCATGTGTTGCTTTATGTATTGCATAGCTGATATTTTCCATGCTGCAATGCATAAGTTACTATATATATATATATATATATATATATATATATATATATATATATATATATATATATATATATATATATATATATATATATATATATATACTATATATATATATATATATATATATATATATATATATATATATATATATATATATATATATATATTCAGCACGTCGGCCGTGTCCCACCGAGGCAGGGTGTCCCACCGAGGCAGGGTGTCCCACCGAGGCAGGGTGTCCCACCGAGGCAGGGTGGCCCACCGAGGCAGGGTGGCCACCGAGGCAGGGTGTCCCACCGAGGCAGGGTGGCCCAAAAGGAAAAACGAAAGTTTCTCCTTTTACATTTAGTAATATATACAGGAGAAGGGGTTACTATCCCCTTGCTCCCAGCATTTTAGTCGCCTCTTACGACACGCATGGCTTACGGAGGAAGAATTCAGATATTCTTGTACGTCAGCAGACATACAATTGTTGAATTCTTAGTGCAGCAGCTCTACACCACCTCTCAAAATCAAGCTTTTTCTCACGGACAAACTCTACACAAGGTTGACCTTGTCGTCGTTGTAACGTACGAAATGTACGTTGATAACTTACAGGTAACAAATTATATGTCTCGAGAATGGTTTCCTTGACAGTGGCATAGTTAATGTATTTGGCAAATGACAAGGCAGCAGTACACGTTTGAGCTCTGCCAGTCAAAGCTGTGTGCAATATTGTAGCCCAATGCTTACGTGGCCAATTCATAGCACGTGCCTGATTCTCAAACACATCAAAGTACGTGTATAAGTCACTCTCAAAGAACTTAGGAGCCATCAAGGCAGCTTTCTGCACGTTAAATGTATCCTATGTTATACAAGGTTGAAGCTCTTATATATATATATATATATATATATATAATATATATATATATATATATATATATATATATATATATATATATATATATATATATATATATATATATATTTTGCAGGCGCTTGTTGCAATTTTTCTAAATCAAATGACAGTGTGGTTCTGGTAATGATATTCTGTCTAAATACGCATTCGGGGAGAGAAAGTTTGGAGGGGAGGGAAATTTATTTGGTTGTTTATAGATAGACGAGTCCAAGGCCTTTATTTAAAATCCATTTGGAAGAGGTGTGTTGTGAGCGCATTTGCGCGTAACAGAGCGAGAACACATGTGTGTGTAAAATACATCTACACAGGTGTGTGTGTAGTAAACCTACACAGGTGTGTAAAACAAACCTCTGTGGCATTTGCATCTCTTTCCACGGGGACTCGTTTCATCACAGCCCAGCCTCTGTTGTATGCCCTCTAGGAATGGTATCTGACCTTTAGCTAACACATCTCTAGTACATAAGATATCCAGGTTGCACTAAATAATTTAAGCATGAACGCCATCTAGCAGGTGCTATCTTAGCATAGCTCGACTGGCTTCGTTTAAATACATCGAGTATGTCCCCAATTCTCCTTACAGTCTTCCAGGACGGAAGTTTCTTTTCCCCCGACACCAAAGGTTTAAAGAGTGTCACATCCAGTGATCGTGTGGTCAAGGAGACTGTGGGTTTCAGTTATTGGTATCATTTCTTGTTGGATCTCTTGGACAAGGAACTGTAGGCGCTCCACAGAGTACAAAGCAGTGATGTAAATAATTTGGTCAACATGTTGCTTGTCTCTGGTTGAATTTAACACCAGCACGTCTTACCCTTGGCTTAAGAAGAACAAGAAACTGTGCCTTCTTCTTGACGCTTGGCAGCTGAATCTGTAGTGGCTGTGTCCAACACGGTCACAAGAGGAGTGGAATGTATGTATGTATGTGTAAGACTGTAGGTTCGAACCTACGAACACCGACAAGGAAGTCGTGAATCATTTCCACAATCATTAAATTAGATACGTCATAGAAAATGGTCACATATTTTTTTTACATATTTTTTTCAACGATTTACACTTTTCCAGGTGACGTGGTGGGGCCGGAGACCCCCGAGAGAGAGAGAGACTTCTAGCGTCGCAGAGAGACAATGTCGCGTGTCTAGAGATGAAAAATTTATTCGCAATAATAGAGTTTAGGGAGAATTTCTCAGGAATTCCCCCCAGACTAGACAGATTTCCTGACGTGTTTATTGGCGGGTTTTTTCCCTTCTTCTTTACTGGAGGGAATATTTAACATGCAGGTGTGTGTGTGTGTGTACTCACCTAATTGTGGTTGCAGGGGTCGAGACTTAGCTCCTGGCTCCGTCTCTTCACTGTGTCCCCTCTCTGGAACATCCTGTCTCTGTCCACCTTATCTATTCCACGCAGTATTTTGAATGTCGTTATCGTGTCTTCCCTAACCCTCCTGTCCTCCAGTGTCGTCAGGCCGATTTCCCTTAACCTTTCTTCATAGGACATTCCCCTTAGCTCCGGAACTAACCTTGTTGCAAACCTTTGCACTTTCTCTAATTTCTTGACGTGCTTGACCAGGTGTGGGTTATAAACTGGTGCTGCATACTCCAGTATGGGCCTGACGTACACAGTGTACAGCGTCTTGAACGATTCCTTACTAAGGTATCGGAACGTTATTCTCAGGTTTGCCAGGCGCCCATATGCTGCACCAGTGTGTGTGTGTGTGTGTGTACTCACCTCACCTAATTGTACTCACCTAATTGTGGTTGCAGGGGTCGAGACTCAGCTCCTGGCCCCGCCTCTTCGCTGTCCGCTACTGGGTCTCTGCTCTCCCTGCTCCATGAGCTTTATCATACCTCGTCTTAAAACTATGTATGGTACCTGCCTCCACTATATCTTTCTCTAGACTATTCCACTTCCTGACTACTCTGTGGCTGAAGAAATGCTTCCTAACATCCCTTTGACTCATCTGAGTCTTCAGCTTCCAGTTGTGTCCCCTTGTTTCTGTGTTCCCTCTCTGGAACATCCTGTCACTGTCTACCTTGTCGATTCCCCGCAGTATTTTGTATGTCGTTATCATGTCTCCTCTGACCTTTCTGTCCTCCAGTGTTGTTAGTCCTATTTCCCTCAACCTTTCTTCATAGGACAGACCCCTGAGTTGTGGAACTAACCTTGTCGCAAACCTTTGCACTTTCTCTAGTTTCTTTACGTGCTTGACCAGGTGTGGGTTCCAGACTGGTGCTGCATATTCTAGTATGGGCCTGACGTACACGGTGTACAGTGTCTTGAACGATTCCTTGTTAAGGTAACGGAACGCTAATCTTAGGTTTGCAGTCGCCCATATGCTGCCGCAGTTATCTGGTTGATGTGTGCCTCCGGAGACGTGCTTGGCGTTATACTCACCCCAAGGTCTTTCTCCTTTGCCGAGGTTTGTAGCCTTTGTCCGCCTAGCCTGTACTCTGTCAGCGGTCTTCTTTGCCCTTCTCCGATCTTCATGACTTTGCATTTGGAGGGATTGAATTCGAGAAGCCATCTGCTAGACCAGATGTCAAGCTTGTCCAGGTCTGTTTGAAGTCCTGCTTGGTACTCTTCCTATGTGATTCTCCTCATTAATTTCACATCATCTGCGAACAGAGACAATTCCGAGTCTATCTGTGTGTGTGTGTGTGTGTGTGTGTGTGTGTGTGTGTGTGTGTGTGTGTATGTGTGTATGTACTCACCTAGTTGTGGTTGCAGGGGTCGACTCACAGTTCCTGGCCCCGCCTCTTCACTGGCCGCTACTGGGTCACTCTTCCTGCTCCATGAGCTTTATCATACCTCTTCTTAAATCTATGTATGGATCCTGCCTCCACTACATCGCTTCCCAGACTATTCCACTTCCTGACCACTCTGTGACTGAAGAAATACTTCCTAACATCCCTGTGATTCATCTGAGTCTTCAACTTCCAATTGTGACCCCTTGTTGCTGTGTCCCAACTCTGGAACATCTTGTGTGTGTGTGTGTGTGTGTGTGTGTGTGTTTAGTGGCTTGGGTAAGGGATTAGCTTAAGAGACAGAAGATAGGGAGGCTGGGGGTTCTGTGGGGAAATTTAGGTTACGGAAGATATTGGGGTGAGGGAGATTTGGGAGGAAGGGGTGAGAACTTTGAGACACACGAAAATTGAGACACTGAGAGACACTGGGAGACATTGAGATACACGAGACACTGCGAGACACTGAGAAACACTGAGAGACACTGGGAAACACTGAGAGAAACTAGGAGGTATTGAGAGAGACTGAGAGGCACTAACAGACACTGAGAGACACTATGGGAGACTCTTATAGGCGGTGTGGGAGAGGCACTGTGGGAAAGCACTGGTAGACGAACTGTGAGAGGCACTGTAGGAGAAAGAGACAGTATGAAGAAACACTGAGAGACACTGTGAGATACTTGGAGACACTTAGAGACACTGTGAGACATTGAGAAACACTGTGAGACATTGATAGATGCTGAGAGAGACTAAGAGACACCGAGAAACACTAAGAGACACATGGAGACACTAAGAGACACTGAGAGACACTAAGAGACACTAAGAGACACTAAAAAACACTGAGAGACACTAGGGGGCATTGAGAGACCCTGGCAAACACTAAGAGACATTAAGAGGCATTGTGAGAAACTGAGAGACACTGAGAGACACTAAGAGACACTCACCTGAGACACTCAGATACACTCGCAGTATCTGAGGGGGATGGGTTGATATCTGACATTCATACAGACCTTCATCTCTCTTCTGAGTGTACCGTATCTGTAACTTCCAGTTGTTGGGGTACTCGTAGCTGAGGGTGTACCTGTGGAACGGTACAGTGATCAGTGTCTGCCTGTAGAATGGTACAGTGGTCAGTGTGTGTCTGTGGAATGGAACAGTGGTCAGTGTGTGTCTGTGGAATGGTACAGTGGTCAGTGTATGTCTGTGGAACGGTACAGTGGTCAGTGTCTGCCTGTGGAATGGTACAGTGGTCAATGTGTATATGTGTACAAGTACACACACACACACACACACACATCAACACAGAAAGTTACCATGACACTAAAACACAACATTAAAACAACATTATTAAAACACATTAACCCCGGGCGGAAAATATGCCATTACCCACCCACCTACCATAACAATATCACAAAAATCGACACAGTTGCAAATAATTCCCAGCTATAATTCCTCCTCTATAATTGGCAGCAGTGTCGACACAGCCTGTGGATACAGCCTTTCACGCAGACAGAGAGTGTTATACCAACATATAATCCATCCTGGTATACCCTGTGATAGATATCAGTGCTAAGGCTCCTGCAGGGGATTTGTTATACCAGAGTATAATCTGCGAGTATACGCTTTTAATTTATCTTGATATTAATCCCATAAGGAGATTATATTTCAAGGATTAATCTTTGAACGTTCTTCATTTCTGAACGTAGAGGAAAAAACGTATACATAGAATATCATAATGTATTTAAATACACCACATATATATATATATATATATATATATATATATATATATATATTATATATATATTAATTTTTAAATATATATATATATATATATATATATATTATTTAAAGAAATTTTTAAAAGGGTAATTATGTTTTTATAAGGAGATAGAGGAGAGAAGAAAGGGAGGAAGAGAGAGAGAAGAGAAAGGGAGAGAAAGAAGGGAGGAAAGGACTTTCGGAAGCCCTGAACTTCCTAGGAAATTTACCTATAAATTTAGAAGCCTCTACCACCTGATAGTGTAACTCTAGGTTTGGCAACCTCTCCTATTCAATTCTTGTTATTACAACAGTTGTGAAAGCTTTCCTCAATAACTCTCACCTGCTGTGATGAAAGTAAGCTTGGAAGCCTTTCTCTCTCTCTCTCTCTCTCTCTCTCTCTCTCTCTCTCTCTCTCTCTCTCTCTCTCTCTCTCTTTCTCTCTCTCTCTCACCTGTTGTGATGAAGGTAAGCTTGGAAGCCTCTCACTCTCACCTGTTGTCATTATGGTAAGTTTGGAAGCCTACAGTGAGGATGTGGAAGTCTCCTCCACGACGTCTCGCCCAAGAAACCTGTTATGAGAAGAAAACACAAAGAAAATGAGAGAAAACACATAGATGAGAAGACAGAAATAATTACTGATTGAAGGAAATAAATTAAAGAACCAGTCTCTCTCTCTCTTATATAAATATATATAATATATATATATATATATATATATATATATATATATATATATATATATATATATATATATATATATATATATTGGCATTGTGTGTGTGCTCTACCCTAGCGTGGAAGACTGACATAAGACGAGTCACTCACTATTGATCAGCTCAGAGCACTGAGCACCTTGATCATGTGTTGCAGCTGGTCAGGGACCTGCATAATGGCAAAGCACGGACCGAAACGTCGCCGTGTAATGGCTTGAAAACGGTCCAAGGTGGAGCCAAACGTTGTCTGGCATCACCACCATAACATTGCTACCACCACAACATTGCTACCACCACAACATTGCTACCACCACAACATTGCTACCACCACAACATTGCTACCATCACAACATTGCTACCACCACAACATTGCTACCACCACAACATTGCTACTATCACAACATTGCTACCACTACAACATTGCTACCACCACAACATTGCTAACACCATAACATTGCTAACACCACAACATTGCTAACACCACAACATTGCTAACACCACAACATTGCTAACACCACAACATTGCTAACACCACAACATTGCTACCACCACAACATTGATACCACCACTATAGTGAGTTTTGGATATTTAAAGAGTATGATATCACGTGACATTGGTCTCAGTACCTATCACCTGCATGGATCTTAGTACCTATGCACTAACACTGACCTCAGTAAACAAACCATACCACGGGTGGGGTTCGAACCCGCGGTCAGAGAATCTCAAAACTCCAGACCTTCCTATGGTGTAGAAATATACCTAGTTGGATGAATCTTACTGAAGCTAGCTGGCCCATTGGCTTACGCGACGGTCTGGAGTTTTGAGACTCTCTGACCGCGGGTTCGAACCCCACCCGTGGTATGGTTTGTTTGCAATCGTGTCATTACGATTGCAAATTACCAGGTCACAAATGGTCAAACATATAAAGACAGGTCCAAGAGATGTGACCTACAAGAAGCTGCAGGAACTGGACCTTTTGACTCTAGAAGAGACATGATAACGACGTATAGGATACTCAGGGAGACTTAATAATGCACACTGTAACATAGGGAAGGAATAATAAGCAAAGGAGATATGATAACGACGCAGATGATACTTAGGGGGACTATGTAGCGCACAGGGGGTTCTAGGGAGGCACATTTGGTAATTAAAGACACGAATGAGCCACGGGATGTTAGGAAGTATTTCTTCAGCCTCGTGATTGGTTAGGAAGTGGAATGACTTAGAGGAGGTAGTGGTGGTGAGAGCAAATTCTAAACATTCCCTTCACCTGAGCCTCCCTCCCCTCTCTCTCTCCCCTCACCTGAGCCTCCCTCCCCTCTCTCTCCCCTCACCTGAGCCTCCCTCCCCTCTCTCTCCCCTCACCTGAGCCTCCCTCCCCTCTCTCTCCCCTCACCTGAGCCTCCCTCCCCTCTCTCTCCCCTCACCTGAGCCTCCCTCCCCTCTCTCTCCCCTCACCTGAGCCTCCCTTCCCCTCATCCCTCCCCTCTTATCCCTCCCCTCACTAGAATTACTCTCACTGTGTAGGGAATGAAGGAGGTTGATTACCCTAGACTGTTGCAAGGATTCATCGGCGTTGCTCTGGTCGTTGCCACTGTGTCCAAGATTGCATGAAGGAGAGAGCGAGGGAGGGAGCGAGGGAGGGAGCGAGGGAGGGAGGGAGAGAGCGAGGGAGGGAGCGAGGGAGGGAGGGAGGAAGCGAGGGAGGGAGCAAGGGGACGGAGGTGGGAGGGAGAGATGACAGAGATAGGAGGAAGAGAGATATGACATAGATAGGGGTGAGAGGAGGAAGGAAGAGTTGACAGACGAGTTAGATAGGAGGAGGAGGAGGCGTTATGAGATAGTAAAGAAAATAAAGAAAGAGGGAGAGGTAGAAGGAGAGAGGAGAGGCAGGAAAGAGAAGATAGAGAGAAGTGTAAAAAAATATTATTAGAAATTGTAAGCTGAAGGAAGAGAAGAGGAGAAATATGGAAGAGTGTGAGGAGAATTTGAGGGGAAAAGGGGTAATATGAAAAGTGGGAAGCGAAGGAGCTGGTCAGAGAGAAGGAGAAAGGAAGGTAAGGGAGAGAGGAGAGAGTGAGGGAGAAGAAGGTGAAAGATTAAGTGTAGTGTCTGTTAAAGAAGAGTGTGTCAAAGGAAGAATGAGAGAGAGAGAGAGAGAGAGAGAGAGAGAGAGAGAGAGAGAGAGAGAGAGAGAGAGAGAGAGAGAAAGAGAGAGAGAGGTGGATGGAAGACATGAACTATAATTTACCTCTGTCTTCCTGAGTAAATGGTTATAATTATAACCTTAATTTTTAGAAAGGTAAGCCAGTGGAAGGCCTCGGTCAGATGACCAAAAGCTCCAGCTGCGGGTCATCATATGACTAAGAAACTCGTCAAGAAACACTTGTCAAGTTTCCTGACAAACTTTACCTAACCTAATCTAACTTAACCTAACCTAAAATAACCTAACCTAACTTAAAATAACCTAACCTAACCTAAAATAACCTAACCTAACTAGCCTAACGTAAAATAACCTAACCTAACTTAACCTAACCTAAAATAGCCTAACCTAACCTAACCTAACCTAACCTAACTTAATCTAACCTAACCTAATCTAACCTAACCTAACCTAATATAACCTGACCTAATCTAACCTAACCTAATCTAACCTGACCTAATCTAACCTGACCTAATCTAAGTATTGTTCCTCACTCCACTACCACACACACACACACCCACACACACATACACACACACACACACACACACACACACACACACACACACACTGACAATAAATGAAATGATGGAATACGTAGGGGCAAAGTGCAAGGAGGCAGAGGAACGGTTTATACCCAGAGGCAAAGGTTTAAATGGGAAGGCCAGAAAGAGCCCCTGGTTTACCCAAAGGTGCAGGGAGGCAAAGACTCAGAGTATCAGAGAATGGAAACGGTACAGAAGGCAAAGAACCCAAGTAAACAAAGAGATTAGTAGAAGAGCTAGAAACGAGTATGCACAAGTACGGAGGGAGGCCCAGAAACAGTACGAAAACGACATAGCATCGAAAGTTAAGTCCGACCCGAAACTGATGTTCAGTCACATCAGAAGGAAGACAACAGTCAAGGACCAGGTGATAAGGCTGAGGAGAGAAGATGGGGAACTCACAAGTAATGATCAAGAGGTATGTGAGGAGCTCAACTTGAGGTTTAAGGAAGTATTCACAATGGAGGAATGAAGGCAGCTGGGTAGACAGGACATGGTTCGTCACCAACAAGGGATGTACCAAGTGCTAGAGGGCATACACACAACTGAGGAGGAAGTGAAGCAGTTACTCAGTGACCTCGATACCTCAAAGGCGATGGGTCCGGACAATATCTCCCGTGGGTTCTTCGGGAAGGAGCTGAGGTACTGAGTGTGCCACTTACCATAATATTCAACACATCCCTTGAAACTGGGCAGCTACCTGAGGTATGGAAGAAGGCCAACGTAGTCCCCATCTTTAAAAAAGGAGACAGAAAAGAGGCACTAAACTATAGACCGGTGTCACTTACATGTATAGTGTGCAAAGTCCTGGAGAAAATCATCAGGAAAAGAATGGTGGAACACCTCGAGCGGAACAGGATAATAAACACCAGACAGCACGGATTCCGGGAAGGCAAATCCTGTGTAACAAACCTCCTAGAGTTCTATGATAAAGTAACAGAGGTAAGGCAGGAGAGAGAAGGGTGGGTTGATTGCATTTTCCTGGACTGCAGGAAGGCCTTCGACACAGTTCCTCACATGAGATTAGTAAAGAAGCTGGAAGAACAAGCAGGTATAACAGGAAGGGCACTGGAATGGATCAGGGAATACCTCAAAGGGAGGCAACAACGGGTCATGGTGCGTGGTGAGGTATCACAGTGGGCGCCTGTGACGAGCGGTGTACCGCAGGGGTCAGTCCTAGGACCAGTGTTATTCCTGGTATATGTAAATGACATGACGGACGGGATAGACTCAGAAGTGTCTCTATTCGCGGATGATGTGAAAATAATGAGGAGAATCACATCGGAAGAGGACCAGGCAGGGCTGCAAACAGACCTGGACAAGCTCGACATCTGGTCTAGCAGATGGCTTCTCGAATTCAATCCCTCCAAATGCAAAGTCATGAGGATCGGAGAAGGGCAAAGAAGACCGCTGACAGAGTACAAGCTAGGCGGACAAAGGCTACAAACCTCATCAAAGGAGAAAGACCTTGTAGTGAGTATAACGCCAAGCACGTCTCCGGAGGCACACATCAACCAGATAACTGCGGCAGCATATGGGCGTCTGGCAAACCTTAGATTAGCGTTCCGTTACCTTAACAAGGAATCGTTCAAGACACTGTATACCGTGTACGTCAGGCCCATACTAGAATATGCAGCACCAGTCTGGAACCCACACCTGGTCAAGCACGTAAGGAAACTAGAGAAAGTGCAAAGGTTTGCGACAAGGTTAGTTCCACAACTCAGGGGTCTGTCTTATGAAGAAAGATTGAGGGAAATAGGACTAACAACACTGGAGGAAAGAAGGGTCAGAGGAGACATGATAACGACATACAAAATACTGCGGGGAATTGACAAGGTAGATAGTGACAGGATGTTCCAGAGAGGGAACACAGAAACAAGGGGACACAACTGGAAGCTGAAGACTCAGATGAGTCAAAGGGATGTCAGGAAACATTTCTTCAGCCACAGAGTAGTCAGGAAGTGGAATGGACTAGAGAAAGATATAGTGGAGGCAGGAACCATACATAGTTTTAAGACAAGGTATGATAAAGCTCATGGAGCAGGGAGAGCAGAGACCCAGTAGCAGACAGCGAAGAGGCGGGGCCAGGAGCTGAGTCTCGACCCCTGCAACCACAATTAGGTGAGTACAATTAGGTGAGTACACACACACACATACACACACACACACACACACACGGCACTAGGTACCACGAAGGGGTAAACTGCTGTCACCTGATTCCTGATGTCAGTTCAGGAACTACATCAAGCTGAACAGCTGAGAGTGAGCTAACAAATAGTAATACTAGTAGTAGAAATAGCAACAGTGGTAGTCATGACGGTGGCTACGAGTATCCCTGTGGGTCCCCACGACTGTATTGTGGGGACCCACCATACAGTCGTGGGGAGTCATCATACAGTCGTGGGGACCCACCATACAGTCGTGGGGGCCCACCATACAGTCGTGGGGGCCCACCATACAGTCGTGGGGACCCACCATACAGTCGTGGGGACCCACCATACAGTCGTGGGGACCCACATACAGTGGTGGGGACTTACCGTCTTATCACCCAGTCTGAGGACATGGCAAGCCAGAGCGGCGGTGTCACCAGCATGGACGGTGATCGTGGCGTTGTGACGACCCAGGAAGGTGGGTAACAAGGCTGGGGACTCACTGGTGACGGGTGACTGCTCCGTGGTGACCAGGGGCGCCTCGATGCTGGGAGCGAAGCCCCGGCTCCGAAAACTGTGGGATAATAATAATAATAATAATAATAATAATAATAATAATAATAATAATAATAATTAATATAATTTTTCCTTGCATGATTCGAGGAAGGTATCCCTACATCACTTAACCCCAGCCCCCTCTACCTCAAAGCGCGCAAAAGAAATAGTGTGGAGTGCGGCATAAGTTTCTTATACAATTCAATATCAGAATTGAAGGTTTGAATCCAATCCGAAGAGGCATCAACAAGTTATTGCATTCAATTTCGTCAATAAAGATTACAAGTTGGCACTTGCACAGCCCCGAATAAATTCAAACTTTCTAAATCAAACCTTCCAATTTAAACCTTCTGACTCAAACCTAACAATTTAAACCTTCTAATTCAAACCTTCTGATTCAAACAATCCGACTACATCTTCTAATCCAAACCTTCTAATTAAAGCCCTCTGCTTTGAAAGTCTGAAACGGACCAAAATACGCCAGTTCTGTAAGTCTGAACCCAGTCCGAGGTTACATTCTCAAGCTATCAGTGTTGAGGGTTTGAGGTCGATCGGAAGAATCATTCTCTAGCTATCCCAGCATGGACAGAGCACAACACGGAGTATCTAAACACTATTGATCCCAGAGCACGTGCACATGCAACAGTTGCACGAACCTATCCCCCTTCCCCTAGTTGCAATACACATAGTACGTGGAAAGTTTGAAGGCGATAGGTTGAGGAGTTCTCAAGTTATAAAAGAGCCTTTGGAGGGGAAAAAACGGGGAACTATATAAAGGGTCCCCTTCCAGAATAATAATAATAATAATAATAATAATAATAATAATAATAATAATAAATATAATTAATAATACTTTAATAATGATAATAAATATAATTAATAATACTTAAATAATAATAATTAAAATAGTAATAAGAATAATTAAAAAAATATTGAGAAGAATAATTAAAATAATAAAAAAACATTATTATAATTTATAATAATCATGCAAAGTGATCATTCTTATTATCACTCTTATTATATTTTATTATTACTATTAAAATATTCAAATTATACTAACAACTATGATTATCATCTCGGGGATTATTATTACATTGATTACAAACACAACAAACACTACAAACACAACAAACACTACAAACACAACAAACACTACAAACACAACAAACACTACAAACACTACAAACACAACAAACACTACAAACACAACAAACACTACAAACACAACAAACACTACAAACACAACAAACACAACAAACACTACAAACACAACAAACACTACAACCACAACAAACACTACAAACATCTACAACCACTACAAACATCTACAAACACTACAAACAGAACAAACATAACAAACAAAACAAACACAACAAACACTACAAATACCTTCAGTTATATATGCTTGGCAGTACATGTATATATCCTCTCAGGAGAGATATATTCTCTATCATATTTTGAGATATATTTGTTGGGAAAAGCGACGCGTAATATTTCAGGAATGTCTCTCTCTTTGTGAGACAGATTGTTGTAGTTGTGGTGGAAGTGGTAGTGGTGTGGTTAGTAGTGGTGGTAGACTGATCGTGGTGGTGAAAGTAGTAGTGGGAACCTACTATACAGGCGGGTAGTTGTGGTAGTGGTAGTAAGGGGTAGTGGTAGTAGTTGTAGTAGTAGAGTTAGTGTTAGTAATAGTTATGGTAATGGTGGTGGTAGCGATAGAAGTAGCAGTAGTGGTGGTAGTAGTAGCAGTGGTGGTGGTAGTGCTAGTGGTAGTAAGGGGTAGTAGTAGGAGAGGAATTAGTGGTGGTAGTAGTAATGGTAGTGGTAGTAGTGACAGAAGTAGCAGGTGTGGTAGTAGTAGTAACAGTGGTGGTAGTGCTACTGGTGCTGGTGGTAGTACTAGTGGTGGTAGTAGTAGTGGTGGTGATGGTAGTAGAAGTGGCGGTAGTGATAGCAGTGGTGGTAGTGATAGTAGTGGTGGTAGTGATATCAGTGGTGTTAGTACTACTGGTGTTGATGGTAGTACTAGTAGTAGTAGTAGTAGTAGTAGTAGTAGTAGTAGTAGTAGTAGTGAGGGTAGTAGTAGAAGTGTGGTGGTAGTGATAGTGGTGGTAGTGATAGTAGTGGTGGTAGTGATAGTAGTGGTGGTAGTGATAGTAGTGGTGTTAGTGATAGTAGTGGTGTTAGTGATAGTAGTGGTGTTAGTGATAGTAGTGGTGGTAGTGATAGTAGTGGTGTTAGTGATAGTAGTGGTGTTAGTGATAGTAGTGGTGTTAGTGATAGTAGTGGTGGTAGTGATAGTAGTGGTGGCATGAGAGGGGGGTAGTAGAAGGAGGACGAAGAGGAGAAGGAGGAAGATGATGAAATGCTCATGTCTGTGTACACAAGATGCTCATGTCTGTGTACACAAGATGCTCATGTCTGTGTACAACAAGATGCTCATGTCTGTGTACACAAGATGCTCATGTTTGTGTACACAAGATGCTCATGTCTGTGTACACAAGATGCTCATGTCTGTGTACACAAGATACTCATGTCTGTGTACACAAGATGCTCATGTGTGTGTACACAAGATACTCATGTCTGTGTACAACAAGATGCTTATGTCTGTGTACACAAGATGCTAATGTATGTGTACACAAGATGCTCATAGGTGTGTGTACACAAGATGCTCATGTCTGTGCACTTCAAACATCCCAGATCTTACTACATGAATCAGATTTACCGTCACATCACTTCTATATTTCAACAAACTTACAATATTCACCTGTCCACCACAGAGCAAATATTCTCCATTGAATTATAGCGAGGATTTCTCCCACTAATAAGATCCTCATACCAACACATCCACAAGCCTCATCTATATATACATCAGGTCTTCCGATTAACCATGTATATACATCAGATTTTCCGGTTTACCATGTATATACATCAGGTCTCCCAGTTTACCATGTATATACATCAGGTCTCCCAGTTTACCATGTATATACATCAGGTCTCCAAGTTTACCATGTATATACATCAGGTCTCCCAGTTTACCATGTATATACATCAGGTCTCCAGTTTACCATGTATATACATCAGGTCTCCAGTTTACCATGTATATACATCAGGTCTCCCAGTTTACCATGTATATACATCAGGTCTCCCAGTTTACCATGTATATACATCAGGTCTCCCAGTTTACCATGTATATACATCAGGTCTCCCAGTTTACCATGTATATACATCAGGTCTCCCAGTTTACCATGTATATACATCAGGTCTCCCAGTTTACCATGTATATACATCAGGTCTCCCAGTTTACCATGTATATACATCAGGTCTCCAAGTTTACCATGTATATACATCAGGTCTCCCAGTTTACCATGTATATACATCAGGTCTCCCAGTTTACCATGTATATACATCAGGTCTCCCAGTTTACCATGTATATACATCAGGTCTCCCAGGTCTTCATCTGTCACATGTGATTTTTGTTAAGACATCGTCTATACAAAGGTCTTTCTAACTTCTACTTATGTCAGTATTCTTGTTAATAACAAGGCTGTAAACAAACCACGGTACGGGTGGGGTTAGAACCCATGGCGAGGGAGTCGTAAAGACTTGCATTTGTGGTCACAGTGGTGGCCCATGCTAACCTCCCTATGGTGTATAAATATACCTAGTTGGATGAATCTTATTGTAGCCAGCTGGGCCCAGTGGTTTACGCACTGGGCCAGCTGGTGTTTTACGTACCGTGGTTTAATTACACGAATAAATTTTAAGCATCATATAAGAAAAAAATTAAATGCTACTTTAAGTGTCCAATTTATAAAATTTATTGACGAATAGGTCCTCTGGTCACAACAAAAAATCCCATATTCTCCATCAAATTGTCTGATCTGACAAAAATATTAAGTGTATCCCTCTACGTGATTAAGTTCTTAAAATTACGCGTATCAACATTAAAAAAAGCCTTTTAATATTCTTTATTCCTCACTGATGGACAGCGAACCAGAAAAAAAGTCACTGTTTATCACAGAGCTTTTGTATGTCCGTCAGTTGTTGATACCTATCAACCTGCAACTGGTGGTAGCAGTGTCTCCTCTTCCGTCCGTAGGAGTAGTTGGAGGTAATAGTAGTACTAGCAGCAATAGTAGTACTAGCAGCAATAGTAGTACTAGCAGCAATAGTAGTACTAGCAGCAATAGTAGTACTAGCAGCAATAGTAGTACTAGCAGCAATAGTAGTACTAGCAGTAATAGTAGTACTAGCAGCAATAGTAGTACTAGCAGCAATAGTAGTACTAGCAGCAATAGTAGTACTAGCAGGTATAGTAGTACTAGCAGCAATAGTAGTACTAGCAGCAATAGTAGTACTAGCAGCAATAGTAGTACTAGCAGCAATAGTAGTACTAGCAGCAATAGTAGTACTAGCGAAATTAGAAGTAGTAACAGTAATAACAGTAGTAGTTGCAGCAGTAGTCGTAGTAATAGCAGTGGTTGTTGTAATAGTATCAGTACTAGTTGAAGTAGTAACTGAAGCGTCAGTAGTAGTAACAACAGAATGAGAAATAGTTGTATTAAGGGTTAGTAAAACCATTCCCTCATTGCACTAATTTGATCAAAATTAAACCAAAAAGGCAATCGAAGACCCAGAGAAGAAGAATAAATCTAGATCTAAATCGAAGGAGAGAGAGAGAGAAGAGAGAGAGAGAGAGAGAAGAGAGAGAGAGAAGAGAAAGAGGCGGAAGATTTAGACGAGCATTAAAAAAGGGAGGGAGGTAAATTGGAGAAGACACGGAAGAAAGCAAGAAAGATGGAGGGAAGGAGAAACATAGTTGGTAGACAGAGTGATTGACGAGGCAGCAGGTGACCCCAAGATGCCACCCAGAAGGTAACAGATAAACTCAAGATTTTTGTAAGTACCTTGTTTTACGTAGGAGAGGAGAGAGAGAGAGAGAGAGAGAGGGCAAGAAAAGGAGATGGAGGCGTGAAGGGTAAGAAAGGCTAGGAAGGATATAGAAGGGGACGGGAGAGAGGGAGAGAGTTAAAATGGAGAATGAAGGAAAGGGGGAATAATAACAAAAACAGAAGGGAAGGAAGAGGAGGAGGAGGGGAGCGAAGAGAAGCCAGGAACAAAAGGCTGTAGAAATAAGACATAATAGCAAAGGCCATAGTAACATATGATAGTAAACAGAAGTATAGCATAGCCATAAATGGTGATAGACGGAAGTAGACAGTAGATATGTCGGTATAAACACTAATAAAATTAATTAGTAAACTGTTCATTTTCTCATAATTACCCTACCACGAGAATAAAATTATACATAATAACAACCCATATATATATATATATATGTCGTGCCGATTAGGTAAAACTGGTCAATTAGCAAGAACTCATTTAAAATTAAGGCCTTTCTAAAATTTTCTCTTATACGTTTAAAGATATTTTTTTCATTTATGTTAATGTAAGAATTTATAATTTTGTACCAAGAGAAACTTTGAAAACTTACCTAACCTTATTACAACAAGCGCAATTTAATTTAGCCTAACCCAACTAAATATATTTTAGATACGTTTACAATAATTTAATAATAAACAAACACAATTAAATAAAAAAATTTCGTTATGTTCAGAATGATTTTGGCGAAATTATTGCATACACAAATTTTCGCTTGTCTTATATGGCAAGGTGAGCGTTGCTATTTAAGCCAAAATCGCAAGTTTTACCTAATCGGCACGACATATGTCTATATATATATATATATATATATATATATATATATATATATATATATATATATATATATATATATATATATATATATATAAACATGGAATGTTTATATTGTTTTCCTTGGGAACTGGGAATCCCTTAGGGGTACTACAGCGCCTGGGGAAGGGGCTTGGGAGGTAATCAGATTCCATCCTAGGGAAGGCAGGGGCAGCTTCGGTCCCTTGGATCAAGAGCTCTTCCACGCCATGAAGGGAGAGAGACTAAGCGTGGAATGTCATCGTTAAGAATTAACATAAAACAGTGAGTGGGGAATAGCCTTGGGTACTAGCACAGGGTACTAGCACAGGGTACTAGCACGGGGTAATAGCAACTCATCGTGGGTTATAGCTAGTATAAATGTCAGCAAAGAATTATAGTGCGGCAGCGTTGGCTCTATGTCTCATCTCTACTAAATTACATTAACTGGTGTGGCTGTGTTATCTATGTCTCATCTCTACTAAGTTACATTAACTGGTGTGGCTGTGTTATCTATGTCTCATCTCTACTAAGTTACATTAACTGGTGTGGCTGTGTTATCTATGTCTCATCTCTACTAAGTTACATTAACTGGTGTGGCTGTGTTATCTATGTCTCATCTCTACTAAGTTACATTAACTGGTGTGGCTGTGTTATCTATGTCTCATCTCTACTAAGTTACATTAACTGGTGTGGCTGTGTTATCTATGTCTCATCTCTACTAAGTTACATTAACTGGTGTGGCTGTGTTATCTATGTCTCATCTCTACTAAGTTACATTAACTGGTGTGGCTGTGTTATCTATGTATCAGCTCTACTAAGTTACATTAACTGGTGTGGCTGTGTTATCTATGTCTCATCTCTACTAAGTTACATTAACTGGTGTGGCTGTGTTATCTATGTCTCAGCTCTACTAAGTTACATTAACTGGTGTGGCTGTGTTATCTATGTCTCATCTCTACTAAGTTACATTAACTGGTGTGGCTGTGTTATCTATGTCTCAGCTCTATTAAGTTACATTAACTGGTGTGGCTGTGTTATCTATGTCTCACTCTACTAAGTTACATTAACTGGTGTGGCTGTGTTATCTATGTCTCAGCTCTACTAAGTTACATTAACTGGTGTGGCTGTGTTATCTATGTCTCAGCTCTACTAAGTTACATTAACTGGTGTGGCTGTGTTATCTATGTCTCATCTCTACTAAGTTACATTAACTGGTGTGGCTGTGTTATCTATGTCTCAGCTCTACTAAGTTACATTAACTGGTGTGGCTGTGTTATCTATGTCTCAGCTCTATTAAGTTACATTAACTGGTGTGGCTGTGTTATCTATGTCTCAGCTCTACTAAGTTACATTAACTGGTGTGGCTGTGTTATCTATGTCTCATCTCTACAAAGTTACATTAACTGGTGTGGCTGTGTTATCTATGTCTCAGCTCTATTAAGTTACATTAACTGGTGTGGCTGTGTTATCTATGTCTCACTCTACTAAGTTACATTAACTGGTGTGGCTGTGTTATGTATGTCTCACTCTACTATGTTACATTAACTGGTGTTGCTGTGTTATCTATGTCTCAGCTCTATTAAGTTACATTAACTGGTGTGGGTGTGTTATCTATGTCTCACTCTACTAAGTTACATTAACTGGTGTGGCTGTGTTATCTATGTCTCACTCTACTAAGTTACATTAACTGGTGTGGCTGTGTTATCTATGTCTCTTCTCTACTAAGTTACATTAACTGGTGTGGCTGTGTTATCTATGTCTCAGCTCTATTAAGTTACATTAACTGGTGTGGCTGTGTTATCTATGTCTCACTCTACTAAGTTACATTAACTGGTGTGGCTGTGTTATCTATGTCTCATCTCTATTAAGTTACATTAACTGGTGTGGCTGTGTTATCTATGTCTCACTCTACTAAGTTACATTAACTGGTGTGGCTGTGTTATCTATGTCTCAGCTCTATTAAGTTACATTAACTGGTGTGGCTGTGTTATCTATGACTTAGTTCTACTGGGCAATGTCTGTCTGTGAATTCGTAAATTTTGTGTTCTGTGTGTTTTTGTATTTTTCTTAGCTATTTTGGCTTAAATAGCAATGCTCTTCTTGCCGAATAAGGCAAGCGAAAATTTGTGTATGCAATAATTTTGCAAAAATTATTCTGAACCTAACGAAAAAAATATATTTCATTGTTTTTGTTTATTATTAAATTTTTGTAAACTTATCTAAAATATATTTTGCTGGATTAGGCTATATTAAATTGCGCTTGTTATAAGAAGGTTAGGTAAGTTTTGTAAGGTTCTTTTGGTACAAAATTATTAGTTTTTACATTAAAATAAATGAAAAATAATATATAAGTGAAAAATTTTAAAAACTGACCCTATAACCCTTCTCAGGGGTAACACACTGACCCCTTTATATTTACCAGGGGTAAACCAGGCGACTGATGCCACCACATTTCATACCAAGATACCCTCTTTCAACAATAATAGTAAGAGAATAGTGAAGAACAGGTAATGTGTCAAGATTTGAAGTTTCATCTTGTTCTTTTTAGTTAAGTCATTTCTTATTTTGGTTAGCATTCGAGCGTTAAGCTCGTTAAAGAACATTTTTTTATTCCTTTTGTCTTCTTCTTCCTTGGTATCGTCAAGGAAGATCTCACTCCCATCTTCTTCTTCCTTGGTATCGTCAAGGAAGATCTCACTCCCATCTTCTTCTTCCTTGGTATCGTCAAGGAAGCTCTCACTCCCTTCTTCTTCTTCCTTGGTATCGTCAAGGAAGCTCTCACTCCCTTCTTCTTCTTCCTTGGTATCCTCAAGGCCTTCTTCTTCTTCCTTGGTATCGTCAAGGAAGCTCTCACTCCCTTCTTCTTCTTCCTTGGTATCCTCAAGGCCTTCTTCTTCTTCCTTGGTATCGTCAAGGAAGATCTCACTCCCATCTTCTTCCTTGGTATCGTCAAGGAATCTCTCACTCCATTCTTCTTCCTTGGGATCGTCAAGGAAGATCTCACTCCCTTGTTCTTCTTCCATGGGATCGTCAAGGAAGATCTCACTCCCTTGTTCTTCTTCCATGGGATCGTCAAGGAAGATCTCACTCCCTTGTTCTTCTTCCATGGGATCGTCAAGGAAGGTCTCACTCCCTTGTTCTTCTTCCATGGGATCGTCAAGGAAGATCTCACTCCCTTGTTCTTCTTCCATGGGATCGTCAAGGAAGGTCTCACTCCCTTGTTCTTCTTCCATTGGATCGTCAAGGAAGGTCTCACTCCCTTGTTCTTCTTCCATGGGATCGTCAAGGAAGCTCTCACTCCCTTGTTCTTCTTCCATGGGATCGTCAAGGAGGATCTCACTCCCTTGTTCTTCTTCCTTTGGATCGTCAAGGAGTATCTCACTCCCTTGTTCTTCTTCCATGGGATCGTCAAGGAAGCTCTCACTCCCTTGTTCTTCTTCCATGGGATCGTCAAGGAAGATCTCACTCCCTTGTTCTTCTTCCATGGGATCGTCAAGGAGGATCTCACTCCCTTGTTCTTCTTCCATGGGATCGTCAAGGAAGCTCTCACTCCCTTGTTCTTCTTCCTTGGGATCGTCAAGGAAGATCTCAATCCCTTGTTCTTCTTCCATGGGATCGTCAAGGAAGCTCTCACTCCCTTGTTCTTCTTCCTTGGGATCGTCAAGGAGGATCTCAGTTCCCTCTTCGTCTTCCTTGTGTTCGTCCTCCGCTTGAGCGTTCACTTCGGGGTTTTCTTGCACAACTTTAGTGGTTTTTAGGGAGTTGCGTTGGAGGTTATCAATTTCCTGTCGCTGGAAGTTAACATCTTGTTTAAGACTGCGAATGTGATCAGCCTGAAGGGCGTTGTGTCTGCGGAGACTGCTGGCCTCTTCAACAACCTTCTCAAAACGACTCTTATATTTTGAGTCACGATTTTCCTTAGGCTTCACTTGAGTGAGGCCAGCGACCAGGCTCTCACACTCCTGGTTCTTCAGTAGAAGCTGTTGTTCCAGCTGTTGTTCCAGCCGCTGGACCTGTCCCAGCTCTTGTTCCAGCTGTTGTTCCAGCCGCTGGACCTCTCCCTTGATGTGAGCACTTTGCTTCTTCTCTGCCTCCAAGATACCTTCCAACTCGGCACTATTTTCAAATTCTTTTTTCATCACTTTCTCCATCTGTACCGTGAACGCATTATACCTTTTACTTTTCTGGTCTGCGACCTTCACAGCATCTTCCAGCTGCTTGTTGTGCTCCAGTACCTCACCCAGCTGCTGCTGTTCAACCTTCAAAACACTCTCCAAGTGCTAGCTGTACTCCAGTACCTCACCCAGCTGCTGCTGTTCAACCTTCAAAACACTCTCCAGGTGCTAGCTGTACTCCAGTACCTCACCCAGCTGCTGCTGTTCAACCTTCAAAACACTCTCCAAGTGCTAGCTGTACTCCAGTACCTCACCCAGCTGCTGCTGTTCAACCTTCAAAACACTCTCCAGTGCTAGCTGTACTCAGTACCTCACCAGCTGCTGCTGTTCAACCTTCAAAACACTCTCCAGGTGCTAGCTGTACTTCAGTACCTCATCCAGCTGCTGCTGCTCAACCTTCAAAACACTCTCCAGGTGCTAGCTGTGCTTCAGTGCCTCACCCAGCTGCTGCTGCTCGACCTTCAGAACACTCTCCAGGTGCTAGCTGTACTCCTGTGCTTCTTCCAACTTCTGCTGTAGCTCCTCACCTCGTAGGTGTTCATTCCTCCCGGTGCATTCAGCGGGGAAGTCTTCAACGATATCCGTGAAGTCGTCTTCAACGATATCCGTGAAGTCGTCTTCATCGATATCCGTGAAGTCGTCTTCGTCGATATCCGTGAAGTCGTCGTCATCGGTATCCGTGAAGTCGTCATCGGTGTCAGTGAAGTCGTAGTACGTATACAAGGGTTCGCCAGCGTAACTCAGATAAGTGCGAAGTCGTTCCCCGCGGCGTCTCTCGACGTCACCACCAGCAGCATCCACTCCTCCTCCCTGGTGGACAGGGAGCCCAGGATCATCCACTCCCTGGCGGTCACGTCGACCACGCAGGTACTTTAGATCGATGCCCAGGTGGACAAGGCGACCATCGTCAGGTAGACCAACAGTGTCGACACCAGACACGGTTATCGTCACAAGAAGGATGAATAAATTAACTAACAAATTCATTTTATTGTAATTAATAATTAAATACTTTTCTTGTTATTATCAGAGGGATTTTCACGAATAATGATGCGAGTGATGGAATGTAGATGGAAGTTTGAGAGAAATGATGAGGGTTGGAACCTATGGAGTCTCGAACCCCCGTAGCTCAGTGGGGATCATTCCTCTCACAGAGCAGTGAAGGCTCGATCCTCCGTCACCAGCTTCACCACGCTAACATGTCCATCCTGGTGAAAATTAATAGTAGTAGACCAGGAGTGCTAAACCCGAGGGGCCATACAGTGCCTGACGAATGGAAGACAATCAGATTCGATGCAAGGAAGGAGAGATTAGCTCCACTTCATCGAACCAAAAGCCCTCCACCAATGTCGAGGCACCTACCAATAAGGAAAAAATTGCGTGGCACCTGTGTAGCAGTAGTAGTAGTTGAGGTTAGTAGTAGTAGTTGTTGTTGTTGAAGTAGTTGTAGTAGTAGATGTAGTAAGAATGGAGGTTGTTTTTAGAAACAACCTCCATTCTTATTATATATATATATATATATATATATATATATATATATATATATATATATATATATATATATATATATATATATATGTCGTGCCGATTAGGTAAAACTGGTCAATTAGCAAGAACTCATCTAAAATTAAGTCCTTTCTAAAATTTTCTCTTATACGTTTAAAGATATATTTTTTCATTTATGTTAATGTAAAAATTTATAATTTTGTACCAAGAGAAACTTTGAAAAGCTACCTAACCTTATTACAACAAGCGCAATTTAATTTAGCCTAACCCAACTAAATATATTTTAGATACGTAAATATTAATTTAATAATAAACAAACACAATGAAATATATTTTTTCGTTATGTTCAGAATGATTTTGGCGAAATTATTGCATACACAAATTTTCACTTGTCTTATATGGCAAGGTGAGCGTTGTTATTTAAGCCAAAATAGCAAGTTTTACCTAATCGGCACGACATATATATATATATATATATATATATATATATATATATATATATATATATATATATGTCGTGCAGATAATTATTCTAAACTTAGAAGAATACCTTAGATTTTGTTAACAGTAATTTTAATAGAACAGTAAAACGACCACTGAAAGGAAAGATGAATTATATATAGTATATATATATATATATATATATATATATATATATATATATATATATATATATATATATATATATATATATATATATATATGTCGTTTTACTGTTCTATTACAATTACTGTTAACAAAATCTAAGGTATTCTTTCTAAGTTTAGAATAATTATCTGTATAATTTAAAAGATTATTTATTTCATCTTGGTAATCAGTTTCTTTCAAAATTACTAATTCATTTATTTTATCTGCTTTAGTTTTATGCAATTTTTGGAATAACTTATTAGTCTTGTGACGGTTCCTGATTCCTGAAAACGTTCCCGGGGTCGCCGCCGCATCTCAGCAGCCCAGACTACTGTCCAGGGTCCTGCAAGAACTGGGAATCACCTGTGACACGGAAAATTGGTTGGCTAATTGGTTTTAATTAAAGCAAGTGCTTTAATTGAAGCAAGTGCTTCAATAAAGATAATAAGTGCTTCAGTAAATTAGTGTAATAAAGAGAGCAAGTGGTGCAGCAACATAGCTGGTGGGATGCTGTGCCATCACCTGCCTCGGCAGATCACCAGCATTCCGCATTTGAAGGAAATTGACACAGACTGCCGTTTAACTGGTCGTTAATTAAGTATCGAGGAGCAGTTCATCGTTAGCCTGATACTGTCTGGTCAATAGCAAACAGAGGAGCGCTTCTGTTGACATATCTGGCTGGCAACAACGGCGGGTTCTTTAAAGTTACTTCTCACTGTTAAGTGGTATTAGATCCGACACACCTGTTTGGTATTTCGCTGCTGTATAACCCCTGTGGTTTAGCGCTTCTTTTGATTATAATAATAATAACTACTTTATAAAAGCGGCTGTTGTTAGCAGGTGTTTTGGTACAAGAAAACGTTGATCTTCAATAAAAGCGGCTGTTGTTACCTACTGGAATAATAGATATGATCTACTGTTAATAAATGATGGAAAATCCACAACTTTTGTACAATTTTTGAGAATTTGGAGTCGGAAATTATAATTTTTTCCCTTAGTTTACAGAGTATAGATCCAGCGCTGTTGTCTAGTACGTAAACAGTTGAATATAATTAAAAAACAAAAGTTTTTGTCATTGGAAAGTTGATGGAGTGAGAATTCACTGGATTTTTTTATATTTTCTTAAAATGTGTCGTCTGTTGTTGAGAAATTATTATCTCAGCGCTGTTATTTACTGACTTCATGTGTGGTAATAGGTCACACACACACATTCCACACACACACACACACACACACACACACACACACACACACACACACACACACGCAGGCTCTATACATAGCTTTAAGCAGAGGTATGATAAAGCTTATGGCGCAGGGAGAGTGACCCAGTAGCGGCCAGTGAAGAGGCGGGGCCAGGAGCTTTGACTCGACCCCTGCAACCACAACTAGGTGAGTACAACTAGGTGAGTACACATACACACACACACACACACAAGGTTAGTTCCACACACACACAAGGTTAGTTCCACAACTCAGGGGTCTGTCTTATGAAGAAAGGTTGAGGCAAATAGGACTAACAACACTGGAGGAAAGAAGGGTCAGAGGAGACATGATAACGACATACAAAATACTGCGGGGAATTGACAAGGTAGACAGTGACAGGTTGTTTCAGAGAGGGAACACAGAAACAAGGGGACACAACTGGAAGCTGAAGACTCAGATGAGTCAAAGGGATGTCAGGAAGCATTTCTTCAGCCACAGAGTAGTCAGGAAGTGGAATGGACTAGAAAAAGATATAGTGGAGGCAGGAACCATACATAGTTTTAAGACAAGGTATGATAAAGCTCATGGAGCAGGAGAGCAGAGACCCAGTAGCAGACAGCGAAGAGGCGGGGCCAGGAGCTGAGTCTCGACCCCTGCAACCACAATTAGGTGAGTACACACACACACACACACACACACACACACACACACACACACACCCCAACACACACACACCTAGAAAGGAATGAGCTTATCAACGACGGCCAACACGGTTTCAGGGACGGAAATCCTGTGTCACAAACCTACTGGAGTTCTACGACAGGGTGACAGCGATAAGGCAAGAGAGAGAGGGTGGGTAGATTCATATTCTTGGATTGTAAGAAGGCGTTTGACACAGTTCCACACAGAGATTAGTGCAGAAGCTGGAGGACCAGGCAGGGGTAACAGGGAAGGCACTACATTGGATCGGGGAATACCTGTCAGGGAGACAGCAGCGAGTCATGGTACGTGGCGAGGTGTCAGAGTGGGCGCCGGTGACGAGCGTGGTTCCACAGGGGTCAGTCCTGGGACCAGTGCTGTTTCTGGTATTTGTGAACGACATGACGGAAGGAATAGACCCCGAAGTGTCCCTGTTTGCAGATGATGTGAAGTTGATGAGAAGAATTCAATCGGACGAGGACCAGGCAGTACTACAAAGGGATCTGGACAGCCTGCAAGCCTGGTCCAGCAACTGGCTCCTGGAGTTCAACCCCACCAAGTGCAAAGTCATGAAGTTTGGGGGAAGGGCAAAGAAGACCGCAGACGGAGTACAGCCTAGGGGGCCAGAGACTGCAAACCTCAATCAAGGAAAAAGATCTTGGGGTGAGTATAACACCAGACACATCTCCTGAGGCGCACATCAACCAAATAACTGCTGCAGCATATGGGCGCCTAGCAAACCTAAGAACAGCATTCCGACATCTTAATAAAGAATCGTTCAGGACCCTGTACACTGTGTACGTTAGGCCCATATTGGAGTATGCAGCACCAGTTTGGAACCCACACCTAGCCAAGCATGTGAAGAAGCTCGAGAAAGTGCAAAGGTTTGCAACAAGACTAGTCCCGGAGCTAAGGGGTATGTCCTACGAGGGGAGGTTAAGGGAAATCGACCTGACGACACTGGAGGACAGGAGAGATAGGGAGACATGATAACAACATATAAGATACTGAGAGGAATTGACAAAGTGGACAGAGACAGAATGTTCCAGAGATGGGACACAACAACAAGGGGACACAGATGGAAGTTGAAGACTCAGATGAATCACAGAGATGTTAGGAAGTATTTCTTCAGTCACAGAGTTGTCGGGAAGTGGAATAGTTTAGGAAGCGATGTAGTGGAGGCAGGCTCTATACATAGCTTTAAGCAGAGGTATGATAAAGCTCATGGCGCAGGGAGAGTGACCCAGTAGCGGCCAGTGAAGAGGCGGGGCCAGGAGCTTTGAATCGACCCCTGCAACCACAACTAGGTGAGTACAACTAGGTGAGTACACACACACACACACACACACACACACACACACACACAAACACACACACACACACACACACACACACACACACACACACACACACACACACACAAACACACACACACACACACACACACACACACACACACACACACACACACACACACACAACACACACACGAGCCCCGGATTGATAAAGGATATCAGACTCCATACATCATGAAGCGGGCCCAGGAGCTGAAACTCTACCCCCAGAACACCTGAGGGGGTAGAGAAATCTACAACGCTTTCATCGTTGTAGATTGTACTTATTAATACGAAGCATTAAACCCGCATGGGTCATTCAGCTCCTGGAGCAATGGAATCTCTATATCTTCAATCCTCTAATCGAGTCCCGGTCTCTTGATCAACCAGCCTGTTGGTCTGCAATGGCGAGCATCATCTTCAAGAGGAAATATGACACGGCCTCGCTAAGCCGTCCCAGGAGCGGCGACTCGACCCCCCTTAACAGGCGCAGCAGGTAAGTGCAAGCGTCATTAGCGACGCTGAGAGAGCAAGCGCCCGAGAATGAATATTTTTGTCAGCAGCTTAAGATAAGAAAGAGGGAGGGTTGGAGGGAGAGAGGGAGGGAGGGAGGTGTGATGGAGGAGCAGCACTCAGCTGAGTCCTATCTTAGAATAGCGTCTTCACTCAGCGTCAAGCGTCCAGCAATGCAAGATTTACACCTTCATTATTTGTGGCATTTTTGATGGTGGTTAGTGACTTGTGGGAGGGAGGGAGAGAAGGAAGGGAGGAGGGAGAGAAGGAAGGGAGGAGGGAGAGAATGAAGGAAGGAGAGAGGCAATGAAGGGAGGAGGGAGCGGGAGGGAGGAAGGTAAGAAAATAAGGAAGGTACGCAGACAGGAGGGAGGGAGAGAAGGCAGGTTAGAGGGCAGAAGGAAGGGAGAAGGAGGCCAGATGGGAGGGAGGGAGATTGAGATGTAGGGAAGAAGGAGGAGACCGAGAAGGAGTAAGTACATGAACATAAATAATGTTGAAGGAGAGAAGAGAGAGAAAGAGAGAGAGAGAGAGAGAGAGAGAGAGAGGAGAGAGAGATTTAAAAAATGAATACACCAGCAGTGTGCTGCTACACTTCCGTATAACGGGTACACAGTGGGAACAAAAGCTAGCTGTGTTCCCCTGTCATATTCCATCACACAGAATGGGGCGTAAGGGAGACATAGAGGGAGGGGATATGGAGGGAGGAATGATTTAGGGAGAGGGAGGGAAGGAATACCATAAAGAAGGGCAGGGGAGTGAAGAGAGGGAGTGAGGAAATGAAAGAAGGGAGGGAGGGTCACAAGATGAAGGAAGTGAATAAGAGAATGAAGAAGGAATGAATAAGAGAATGAAGAAGGAATGAAGATGAAGTTAAACAAGGAATGGAAAGGAAAAAAATAGCAGGAGGGTATAAATTAAGGAACAGGGAGAGACAAGTCGCTTGAAATATGATGAACGTAGGGTGGGAAGAAGGTAAGAGAAGAGGGAGAGAGGGAGGGAGAATAGGGAGGGATGGAGGTAGGGATCAAGGAAGAGAAGAAGAGAGAGGAGGGGATTTAAATAATGGAGGAAAAAATAGTAAGAGTGTGAGATATATTTACCACATGTGACTGTACTCGTGTGTATGCACGTGTGTACATGTGACCGTGTCTTTACGGACTTGTGTATATTTGTGTATTTCCCCCTTGTCTAAATATTACCATACCTAAGTAGGTATTCCCATGTCTGTCCCTGGTATTAGTAAGTTGCTTTAGTTTTTACTTCACGTTGATCTCTGTGAACACAATAATGTCTGGCATCTCTTCCTCTACTCTGTCCTTACCTTATTTTGTTTGAAGGAGATAAATGTAAAGGGGGAGATTAAATAAGGAAGGGGAGTAATTAAGGGTAAGAATGGGTGGGTCGGGGAGAAGGGAACAGTAAATAGAAGGGGGGAGAGGGGAGAGGATGGAAGTGGGGAATATAGGAAGAGGAGGATAGAGACTAGTATTAGGGAAGGAAGAGGGAGAAGGATAGGAAAGATAGCTGAGAAGGTGATGGTGGTAGTGGTGGTGGTGATGGTGGTAGTAGTGGTGGTGGTGGTAGTAGTGGTGGTGTGTGGTGGTGGTGGTGGTAGTCCTTGGTGGTGGTGTTAGTAGTGGTGGTGGTGGTAGTAGTGTGGGTGGTGGTGGTGGTGGTGGTAGTGTAGTGGTGGTGGTGGTAGTAGTGGTGGTGGTGGTGTGTGTATGTGGTGGTGGTAGTAGTGGTGGTGGTGTTAGTAGTGGTGGTGGTGGTAGTAGTGTGGTGGTGGTGAGTGGTGGTGTGGTGGTGGTGGTGGTGGTGGTGGTATGTGGTGGTGGTGGTGGTGTAGTATGGTGGTGGTGGTGGTAGTAGTGGTGGTGGTGGTGGTAGGTGTGTGGTGAGTAGGTGGTGGTGGTAGTAGTGGTGGTGGTGGTAGTTGGTGGTGGTGGTGTAGTAGTGGTGGTGGTGTAGTGTGGTGGGGGGTGGTAGTAGTGGTGGTGGTGGTAGTAGTGGTGGTGGTGGTGTGTGGTGGTGGTGGTGGTAGTAGTGGTGGTGGTAGTAGTGGTGGTGGTGGTGGTAGTAGTGGTGGTGGTGTAGTGTGGTGGTGGTAGTAGTGGTGGTGGTGGTAGTGTGGTGGTGGTAGTAGTGGTGGTGGTGTAGTGTGGTGGTTGGTGGTAGTAGTGGTGGTGGTGTAGTAGTGGTGGTGGTAGGTAGTTGGTGGTGGTGTGGTAGTAGTGGTGGTGGTGTGTAGTGGTGGTGTGGTAGTACTGGTGGTGGTGTGTGTGGTGGTGGTAGTGGTGGTGGTGGTGGTGTAGTGGTGGTGGTGGTGGTGTGTGGTAGTAGTGTGGTGGTGTGGTGATGGTGGTGGTGGTGGTGGTGATGGTAGTACTTGGTGGTGGTGGTGGTGGTGGTGGTGGTGGTGATGGTAGTACTTGGTGGTGGTGGTGGTGGTGGTGGTGATGGTAGTACTTGGTGGTGGTGGTGATAGTGGTTGTGGTGGTGGTAGTAGTGGTGGTTGTGGTGGTGGTGATGGTAGGTGGTAGGTGTAGTGATGGTACTAATGTGGTAGGCTAAGTAGGTTAGAACTGATGGTACGTAACTAGGTACTAACTAGGTACTAACTAGGTACTAACTAGGTACTAACTAGGTACTACTGATGGAGAATGTTAGGTATGGTAAAAGCAGTTGGTCATCAGATGAAGGTCGAGGACCTTGGGAGTGGTGGCTTAACTGGAGCTGGTGGCTTAGCCGGCGCTGGTGGCTTATCTGGAGCTAGTGGCTTAGCTGGAGCTGATGGCTTAGCTGGAGCTAGTGGCTTAGCTGGAGCTGGTGGCTTAGCTGGAGCTGGTGGCTTAGCTGGGGCTGGTGGCTTAGCTGGGGCTGATGGCTTAGCTGGAGCTGGTGGCTTAGCTGGGGCTGGTGGCTTAGCTGGGGCTGGTGGCTTAGCTGGAGCTGGTGGCTTAGCTGGGGCTGGTGGCTTAGCTGGGGCTGATGGCTGGGGCTTGTGGCTTTGCTGGGGCTGACGGCTTTGCTGGGGCTGGTGGCTTGCTGGCTGGTGGCTTAGGTTGGGCTTAGCTGGAGCTGGGGCTGGTGGCTTAGCTGGGGCTGGTGGCTTCGTAGGCACTCCACAATTAAGCCATTCTTTTACAGATAATAGTCCAGGAAGGACTGGAACGCTATGTGGGTCAGTTTTGAGCTTCTGGACAAATATATCTACTGGAGAAAGTAGTTTCCAGCTTTCTTAGCTTTCTCCTCCAGCTCATTCTCTGTTTAGTAATGCTTTCTTTGTTATGTTTTTCTTGCTTTATTCCCACAGTGTTCCACGAGCCTTGTAATAATAATAATAATAATAATAAAACTAATAATAATAACAACAATGTTAATAATAATAATAATAATAATAATAATAATAATAATAATGAAAATAATAATAATTATAATAACAATGTTGATAATAATAATAATAATAACAATAATAATAACAGTGTTAATAATAATAATAATAATAATAATAATAATAATAATTATAATAACAATGTTGATAATAATAATAATAATAATAACAGTTTAATAATAATAATAATAATAATAATAATAATAATAATAATGAAAATAATAATAATTATAATAACAATGTTGATAATAATAATAATAATAATAATAATAATAATTATAATAATAATAATAATAATAATAATAATAATAATAACAGTGTTAATAATAATAATAATAATAATAATAATAATAATAATAATAATAATAATAATAATAATAATAATAATAATAATAACAATAATTCACTTATTTCCAAGTATTTCGAGACCAGATTCTTTTTTAAACAACCCAATCCCCAAAACCCCCACAAAAATCCCCCACCCCTACAAATCCCCACCCTACAAATCCCACCTCAAATCCCACCTACAAATCCCCACCCTACAAATCCCCACCCTATAAATCCCCACCCTACAAATCTCCCTCCTACAATACGGACAATTCCTCTAACTGGAGTGGTGTTGTGCCTGGTGGCGCCAGATTCCAAGAGCCAATCATTACTCAATTCCCAGTGGTATTTTGGCACTTGGCGTCGCGGAAATAGACAAGTCAGTTTTGCGAACTCGTTAACTATTTCGCGATCATTTAGCGGGGAAACAGAGCCATTTCCGCGCGGCTCTGTGCACAACCAGGTTGTGGGCGTTGGTAATTGAAGAGAGAGAGAGAGAGAGAGAGAGAGAGAGAGAGAGAGAGAGAGAGAGAGATGGAGTGAATCAGTGTTTGTACTCACTTGTTTGTATTCACCTATTTGGGATTGCAGGGGGTCGAGTCTCAGCTCGTGGCCCCGCCTGTTTGTTGCCTGCTATTGGGTTCACTCTTTCCTGGCTGAGTGATCCCTATCATACCTATTCTTAATGGTGTGTATGGATTCTGCCTCTACCACTTCGCCGTCTAGGTTGTGCCACTTCCTGACAACTCTAAGGCTAAAGAAGTATTTCCTGACATCCTGTGACTCATCTGTGTTTATAACTTCTAGCTGTGACCTCGTGTACCTGAGACTCTCCTCTCAAACACTCTGTTCACCCTATCAATTCCTCTCAGTATTTTGTATGTCATGATCATATCACCTCTGGTCCTTCTGTCATATAGTGTCGTCAGGATTAGCACTTCATATTTCACACCCCTCAGTTCTGGGACTAGTTTTGATGTAAACTTTTGCATTTTTTCCAGCTTCTCTACACGCATTACCAGATGTGGGTTCCACACTGGCGCTTCATACTCCAAGATGCGCCTGACTTATGCTGTGTATAAGGTCGTAAATGTCTCTTGTTGATATTCCTGAAAATTACCCTTAAATTTGTCAGTCTCGCGTTTGATGCAGTGGTTATTTGGTTGTTGTGTGTCTTAGGTGATATGCACGGAACTATGCTCACCCCGAGGTCCTTCTCTACCGGGAAGGTTTCCAGCCTTTGTCCCCCAAGACTATACACTATTTTCAGAAGTCTTTTCCATTCTCGATTTTCATAACTTTGCATTTGCTGGGGTTAAATTCCAACAGCCACTTGTCAGACCAGTCCTGCAGTTGGTCCAGACCATCTGCAGACCTTGCTGGTCTACTTCTGTTTGTATTCTCTTCAATAGTTTTACGTCATCTGTAAACAGGGACACCTCTGACTGGATTTTTTTCTGTCATGTCGTTTGCATACACAAATAGCAGTATTTGTCCAGGTTTAATGAATGGGGTTCAACAAGGGTCACCTTGTTGAACCCCATTCATTAAACTCGCCCACCCAGCACTTCCTCCTGGACGATAACTCGTTATTTTCCTCCAGTTAAGTTTTTCTTAATCCAATATTGTAATTTCCCTGTTATTCCTGCTTGCTCCTCTAGTGTTTATCTCCTGTGAAGCACTGTATCAAACTGTAGAAATATACATCCCTCTTTATTCCCAATTTTCGTTATCTTGTCATAGATCTCTAGCAGATTCGTGAGACAGTATTTGCCGCTTCTAACACCGTACTGGTTGTTATTCGTGAATCAACTGCTTTCCAGATGCTGAACTACTCTTTCCCTTTGTTATAAATATCGGAATACGTTCGTTGTTCTGCGCACATCAGGCAGCTGCCTTACTTCTTTGATCTGTTGAAGATTCACATATTTCTTCTGTACCTTCTCTTAGAATCCATGGAGAAATATCTACCTCATTCAGTGTTTTCTTCACCTGTCCTCCCGTTGTGTGTATTATGTCCAGCACTCGTTGGTGCACTCTCCATCTTTGAATTTCTGGCAATGTTCCTGAAATCCTCACAGACTTCCTGGTCATTCCTAGTGAGATCCCTTCGTGTGTGTGTGTGTGTGTTACACACCAGAAGCTGTGACTCGACCCCCCTTCCCTCACCATCCCTCCGTCAAGTACAAACATGTTCACACAGTCTTCCATACTGAGGCTGAGGGTCGCCTCCTGTCAGACAGAGCAGCGGCGTGATCCACCTGTCAAGACAGTCTGATGGACCACCTGTCACGACAGTCTGATGGATCACCGGTAATACAGTAACAAACAGTCGTTAATTTAGGAGTCATGAGAGCCATTGTTACTAATGACAGGGAGTTTAATTGAGCCAGTCTAACGTTAGGGAGTAAACATAATGCAATTACAATTGTCTTGCTCCCTGGTTCCCTCCTCCTTCACCTTCAATCTCACCTCTTCTAATCTCTCCTTCTCTCTCTCTCTCCTCTCTCTCTCTTCTCATCTCTCTCTACTTCTTCTCTTCTCTCTCCTCTCTCTCTCTCTATCTTCTACTCTAATCTCTCCTCACTCCTCACCTACTTTCCTTTTCTTCCTCCCTAACTCTTCCTCCTCACTCCTCCTCCCTCACTCTCTCCTTCCCTCACCTCCTCCTCTCTCCTCCCCTCTCCTCCCCTCACCCCTCCCCTCTCCTCCCTCATCCCCTCTCCTCTTACATCACCCTGGTTTTACCACCTCTCCTCATCATCTTACCACATCTCTCCCTCATCCCCCGTCTGACTTTTTTTAAGTTAATCTGGGTGATTTAACACACTTTACTACGTCATAATTGCAAACACACAATTCTATGTACCTGTACTCATGTGTAACTTACCGACATTACATCCAAATGACTTTTAAAAACATGCAGCTACGCTAAGTTGCATAACATACACGAAATGAATCTTTCGTAGATAACAAGAGCATTTCCTCCATGGAACCTATGTGCGCATATATGTAATACATAAATGTAAGACCCCTCGCAAAAAAAACAAGTCCATAGCCACACAGGTCACCTCGTCACTAGTAATCCCTTTCTTATATCACTTGCAAAGGCTCTTTGTGCTCCATTCCCCAAAAATTCCAAGGCAATAACGACACTTTCCGTGCTTATGGAATCACCTGAAGTTAAGGGGGTAAAAAACGATAATGGAAGACATAGGGTTATCTAAAATGCGTCGAAAAACAGATTAAAAAAAGTTTGATAAGCCACGATTGTGGAAGTTTGGGATGGAGGCAGCTCTGCCATGCCTGCTGCCCTCACCAGGCTCAGCAGGTGTTTAAACAGATGCTTCTGCAGGTGTTTAAGCGGGTGCATAGGGAGATGCTTCGGCAGTTGGCCTAAGAAGGTGTTTTAAGAAAGTTTCTAGACAAGTTTTAGTGCTTAGTTATAATAATAATAATAATTCAGCAGACATAAGAGCAGAGGCTGAAGCAGACGCAGCAGAAGGTATATTAGCCTTGTGTATTTTTTTTAAATACATCTTGATTTTTGAAAGTGTCTTTTTCCATTTGGGTTTTGTTTATTTGGAATTTTGTTTCATGGCTTCTGAATTGTATTTTAGATTTAAAAAAATAATCTCATATGCTCGGAGTTGTTTTATGTGACCGAGAATTTAATTTCAATGCTCAGATTTTTTTATAAGCTTTTTGAATTAAAAAAAAATATATGGCATTCACTTGAATTTTATTTATGATTTTTATTTTCGGTGATTTATTATGATTTTTTTAGACTACAGTTTATTTTATTTTATAATTAATACATGCGTTTATTTATTTATTATATTATTTACTTACATATTTATCTTCGTATATATTTCCTATTCTTAGTTGGGAAGTTATTATCATCGCTTCACCTTTTGTCTTTATTCTGGTTTATCCATTTATTACAAATGACAATAAACGACTGCAACACTAGTGTGTACCTGGATGATAGAATGATAATCTCGTGTATCATTCTGCGTATCATTCTGCGTATTATTCTGCGTATCATTCTGTATATCATTCTTGTATCATTCTGCGTATCATGCTGCGTATCATTCTGTATTCATTCTGTGTATCATTCTTGTATCATTTGTATATCATTCTGCATATCATTCTGTATATCATTCTGTGTATGCATATTCTTGTATCATTCTGTATCATTCTGCATATCATTATCAATCATCTGTATATCATTCTGTGTATCATTCTGTGTATCATTCTGTGTATCATTCTGCGTATCATTCTGCGTATCATTCTGCATATCATTCTGTATATCATTCTGCGTATCATTCTGCGTATCATTCTGCGTATCATTCTGTATATCATTCTGCGTATCATTCTGCGTATCATTCTGCGTATCATTCTGCGTATCATTCTGCGTATCATTCTGTGTATCATTCTGCGTATCATTCTGCGTATCATTCTGACATCGATATCATTCTGCATCATCTGTATCATTCTGCGTATCATTCTGCGTATCATTCTGTATATCATTCTGCGTATCATTCTGCGTATCATTATGAGTTAGTAACACCAGAGCCGTGTGTGAGTAGACTCGCTGTGGGAGTGACAACAGAGCCTTCAGTGAGTGGCTTTGGGAAAACTCAATCTGGCGAGTGTTTTACTGACGAATATAAAGATAGACTGTATAATAATCTATGTGACTTGTCAAGATATCAATGAAAATAAGATACAAGATATATTAAGCAAATTACCGAAATTTGTACTTCTGTTGACACTTTTTAGGCCTAGTTCCTAGGCCTTTTGTGTATCCATATGCTCTTGCGCTACCCTCCACGGGATGGATATGGGGGGCACAGTAGACTAGCCACTTCGGTGCTACATTATTCGGTGTGGTAGTTACACACTGGGAACAAACACCAGTTGTGTTTGTCTGTCATTCAATCAACGGATGGGTATTCTACATGTCTGTGGTATTACAGACGGAACAAACACAGTGTGTTTCCTTGCATATTCAATAAGATTGAACAATCATTTCATACAAGGATGGAGTAATAAATAAAATAATAATAATAATAATAATAATAATAATCAACAGGCAAAGTATCTATGCTATTCCTTGGATGGTTCCTAAGACGCAAAGTTCCCCATGTCCAAAGTTCCAGAAAGGCAAAGTTCAAGATATGCAAAGTGAGCCGTATTTGGCCATGAACTTCTCGTGTTTGCAAGTACCGTGTTTGCAAATACCGTGTTAACAAATACCGTGTTTACAAATATCGTGTTTGCAAATACCGTGTTAACAAATACCGTGTTTACAAATACCGTGTTTACAAACACCGTGTTTACAAATACCGTGTTCATCCATAGTGTGCCGTGTGATTCGTGACATTTTCCACACACTGTTGATGAAGGTACTGTCACTCAGACGAAAGCTGGTGAACAAGACACTTGTCTTATAAAGAAAGTAATATACCTTTTAAGATTTACATAGGAAAAAAGAGCCTGTCTTCTCTCTCTCTCTCTCTCTCTCTCTCTCTCTCTCTCTCTCTCTCTCTCTCTCTCTCTCTCTCTCTCTCTCTCTCTCTCTCTCTCTCTCTTTTACACAGGGTTTTACAAGGTTAGGTTAAGGATTCCCAACTTTATTAACACGCTAAGAGCTGTTACCTACTTTCTCTCTCTCGTTCCATCCCTCCCTCCCTCCCTCTCCCTCAAATATCCCCATCAGCAATCCCACCACCACCACCACCAACACGCCAAAATCGCGATTAATTATTTTCTGGGGAAGTGGTGGGGGGGGGGAGGGGAAGAAAATAAAAAGACACGGAAGAAAAAAAAGTTTGAAATGAAATCAATCAAAAAAAAATCCTCTCAACAATATTTTTCCTTCGCCTGCCTCCCTATCATCGGGGTTTTTTTTTTGGGTGTCCACGAAAACGTAAAAAGGATGGACCTTTTTTTTTTTAAAGATCACCGGATGGGAAGAATTAGCATTGAACATCTGGACCAGAAATCAGGTTGAAATTCTCCGGCTTTTTTTTTTTTAAAGAGTTAATACATTTGTGATTTCAAATGGTTTGTTGGACATACGAATAATTTTTAGAGAGTACATGGGAGTGTAGGGGAGTGCATGGGAGTGTAGAGGAGTACATGGGAGTGTATGGGAATGTAGGGGAGTGTATGTGAGTACATGGGAGTGTAGGGGAGTGTATGGGAGTACATGGGAGTGTGGGAGTGACGGGATGTAGGAAACAGTGGGAGTGATGGGAGACAGGGGAGTGCATGGAAATGTATAGGAATACATGGGAGTGTATGGCAGTACATGGGAGTGCATGGTAGTGTATGGGAGTACATGGGAAAGACAGCTGAGGATTGGGAGTCCACACTGAGGAGTACTATGAGAGAACTAGTCCATTAGTGAATCAAGGATAGTAGAAGATAAGGCTCATGGAGTGTTTCATTGGATACATGTTGGCATGCAAAAGTCATGAGTGTAAATGGGAAAGTACATGGAAAGACGCTGCATGAGGACTGTACAGGAGAGTACTGAGAATGGATACTATGACTGTGCTACGAACTATGGTATGTAAATGTAGTAGTTACTCATCTTACTATAGAACTGTCTGGCAGAGGTCTATCGAGTTACATACTAGTTGAGCTGCATGTGACTATCACATGGAGTTATGGACACATGGATGTATGCGGAGCACACTGTATGTTCATTTTGGTCCGTTATGACACATCGACTGTATACAGGGCTCTACTTCTGGTTAGTGGACTGAAATGTTCAAGTGCATGGACACGATAACTACCTAAGTCTATCACTACATGTATGCTTGGTTATCTCTGGTGCCTTGATGTCTATACTAACAGCAGTTTCACATGACTATCACAACTATCACCTTTACCACCACCTGCTTTCTTCCTCTTGGTCAAGTCCTGACCTCCTATATACGGCTCCTCACTCTCTTGTGTTAGTGTGACTTGTAAATGTTCCAAGTCGGACCGAAACGTCACCGTAAGCTCCTCTCTAATATATGCGGGTTATTTGTGCGTATGATTCTACTACTAACAGCATTATTAATTTAGATGCTTTGTTGTCAAGTGATCGTCCTGATGCAGTTGCTGGACAAACATCGGGAATCCCTGGATTTTCACTTTGAGCGTAGCAGGTAGCGACGCCGGGTCTCTACGTGGAGAAGACCGGGGACAGGACCCGGGCCAGGACCCGTCCTGGCGAACCCACGTGATGCTGCAGCTAGCTGAACCCTGTACCGGCAGAGAGCTTGTGCAGCTGGTATATCTTGAGTATACCTGGAGAGGGTTTCGGGGGTCAACGCCCCCTCGGCTTGGTCTGAGACCAGGCCTCGTGGTGGATCAGGGTCTGATCAACCAGGTTGTTACTGCTGGCCGCACGCAAACTGACGTACGAACCACAGCCCGGCTGGTCAGGTACTGACCTTAAGATGCCTGTCCAGCGCCTTCCTGAATGCAACCAGGGGTCTATTGGTAATCCCCTTATGTATGCTGGGAGGCAGTTGGACAGTCTTGGGCCCCTGACACTTATTGTGGTTCTTAAAAGACTGTACCGTCTGAATGCTCATAGCTTCAGGACATTGTTCCTTCTTGTAACTAAAAAATAAACTGATATGGGTTCGTGTTGCATCTTGCATCCCAGAAGAGAGAGAGAGAGAGAGAGAGAGAGAGAGAGAGAGAGAGAGAGAGAGAGAGAGAGAGATTCCCTCCCTCAAAAGAACCCTGCCTCCTTACTCAACCCCCCCCACCCTCCCACCATCTGTATCCCCCCCCGCCCATCGTTTACCATAACATTAAAAATCAACAGAAGATGGATGACCAGACACCCGAAAAAAAGCTACTTGCGGAAAATGAAAACAGCCGTAAATTATTTTAAATGTCATTATTATATATATATATATATATATATATATATATATATATATATATATATATATATATATATATATATATATATATATATATATATATATATATATATATACAAAAGAGCTATGTCGCCGAATTTGTGTTCAACTAAAATTTCAGTTCTCAAATATCTCTCAACCCAAATTTTATGCAAAGTGGAGTTAGTGTTGAGGTTCAGGTTCAAATGTGTTTAGATTTAGTGCAGAGTTCTCGTTAATGTTCAAAGCAAAGAATAATAATTATTATTATAATAATAATAATAATAATAATAATAATAATAATAATAAAAATATTTATACTATTATTATTACTATTATTATTATTATTATTATTATTATTATTATTATTTATACTGTGAGTGATATACTAATTGTGACACACAGTGTGACACAGTGTTACACAGTCTAACAGAGTGTGACACAGTGTGACATAGTCTGACACAGCGTGACACAGTCTAACACAGTGTGACACAGTCTGACACACAGTCTGACACAGTTTGACAGTGTGACATACAGTGTGACATAGTCTGACACAGTATGACGTCTAACAGTCTAACACAGTCTGACACAGTTTGACACAGTCGAACAGTGTGACATACAGTGTGACACAGTATGACACAGTCTACAGGGGCACAGCATAGTCCCAACAACAGTCTAACGTGACACAGTCGACAGGACAGTGTGACATACAGTGTGACATTCTAAAAGTATGACACAGTCTACACACTAACACAGTCTGAACATTACAGTCGAACATGGACACAGTTCACAGTTTACACAGTACAGGTGTGCACTCAAGTCTGACACACGTGACACAGTGTGTGCAGCTGCACAGTGACACAGGACAGGTGACATACAGTGACAAGTCTGACAGATGGAAAGTCTCCAGTCTGACACAGTGGACTCGGCCGGCTATGAGCTTTATTAAAACCAGCGATTACTTGTCCAAGTTTTTCCCCTTGAACGTGTGTGAGGGAGAGGGGAGACGAGGGAAGGGAGCATGAGGGGAGAGGAGAGGAGAATGAGGGGAGAGGAGAGAGGCTAGAAGATAGGAGAAAGAGGGGAGTGGAGGGAGAGGAGAAAGAGGAGAGATACGAAGGGAGAGAAAGAGGGAATAAGGGAGACGAGGAGGGAAAGAGGGGTAATTGAGAGGAAAAGGGGAATAAGAATAGAGAATGGAGAATAAGGCAAGTTGGGGAGATTGGGGTAAGATGTGAGGGGAAAAGACAGTAGGCAGAGTAAAGGGATGATGAGCATAGAGGATTAGCGAGGGGAGGGTAGAGAGGGGAGGGTAGAGAGGGAGTGGGAGAGGGGTGGGGAGGGGATGGGAGGGGAGGGGAGGGGAGATAACCTATGGGATGATTAAGGAAAGGAATGTGGGTCGCTATGTGGGTACACTGGGAACGTATGTGTGGGTGAGGGAAGAGAAGAAGATGAGGAGGGGGAAGAGTAGGAGAAGGAAAGGGGAAAGAGAGGAAGAGGAGGAGAAGAGAGGTAGAAAAATAAGAGAGAGGGGAAAAGAGAAAAGAAAACAGAGACAAGAAGGAGAAAAAACAAGAGGCAGAAGCAGCAACACAAAATAATGAGACACCGAGAGAGCGAAGAATAAATGAGGATGTGAAACAAGGAAGGTGAGAAATGCAAGAGGATGAGAAACACTAAGGAAATACATTACTAATCATCTTCAGATCAACGACTTGATCCCTCGTCAATATCCCAGACGCTGCTCACACATTATACCACTGGAATTATTGCTGCTGTAAACCTCACCTGCTATAATTCATGAATTATCTGAAGTCACACCTGTAGTAAATTAAGTGTAATTTGCTCTCTCTCTCTCTCTCCCTCTCTCTCTCTTTTACACAGGGTTTTACAAAGTTAGGTTTAGGGTTCCTAACTTTATTTACAAACAAAGAGCTGTTATCTACATCCCCTCTCTCTCTCTCTCTCTCTCTCTCTCTCTCTCTCTCTCTCTCTCTCTCTCTCTCTCTCTCAGCACAGCAGGATACACTGGTCGTGGTTTGCGTTGTTCCCAATTTCGCACGGAAATACGCGTATGCAGATTTATGCAAATCAGTGAAATTTGACACAGGCTCACCAACCTGTTTGTCCAGTGTCGTGACCACTGTAAAGCTGTGTGTGTGTGTGTGTGTGTGTGTGTGTGTGTGTGTGTGCGTGTGTGTGCGTGTTCTAACCCATTTGTTCTTACCTATTTGTTGCTGCAGGGATCGATTCATAGCTCCTGGCCCCCGCTTCTTCACTGGTCACCAATATGTCCACTCTCTCCCTGCTCCATGAGCATTATCGTATCTCTACTTAAAGCTGTGTATGGATGCTGCCTCCACTACGTCACTCTCCAGACTATTCCACTTCCTGACAATTCTGTGACTGAAGAAAAATTTCCTTCAAGCTCCAGTTGTGGCCCCTTGTTTCTGTGTCCCATCTCTCACACTTTCTGTCCCTATCCACCTGTCAATTGTTCTCAGTATTTTGTATGTCGTTATCATGTCTTCCCTATCCCTCCTGTCCTCCAGTGTCATCAGGTTGAGTTCCCTTAACCTCTCCTCGTAGGACGTACCCCTTAGCTCCGGGACTAGTCTTTCTGCAAACCTTTGCACTTTCTCTAATTTCTTGATAAGGTGTGGGTTCCATACTGGTGCTGCATACTCGCTCTTCTTAGGGTTGCCAGGCGCCCATATGCTGCAGCGGTTATTTAGTTGATGTGCGCCTCAGATATGCTTGGTATTATACTCACCCCAAGATCCTTTTCCTTGAGTCAGGTTTTCAGTCTTTGTCCACCTAGCATGTACTCTGTCTGCGGTCTTCTTTGACCTTCCCCAGTCTTCATGACCAGGTTTGTAGCCTGTCCAGAGACCTTTGTAGTTCTATCTAATCCTCATCCACTTGAATTCTCCGCATTAGCTTCACATCGTCTGCAAACAGGGACACCTCTGAATCTATTCCATCACGTCATTCACATATACCAGAAACAGTACCGGCTATAGAAGTGACCCTTGTGGAATCCCGCTCGTTACAGTCGCCCACTCTGACACTTCGTCACATACCATTACTCGTTGTTTCCTCCCTGTCAGGTATTTTCTGATCCATTGCAATGCCTTTCCTGTTATACCTGTCTGATCCTCCAGCTTTTCCACTAATGTCTTGTGTAGAACTGTGTCGAAAGTCTTCTTACAATCCAAGAAAATGAAATCTACCCCACTCCCCTCTCTCTCATGCCTTACGTCTGTCACCTTGTCGTAAAACTCCAGTAGGTTTGTGACACAGGATGTCCCCTCTCTGAAAATGTGCTGGTTATCGTGTATAAGCTCATTCCTTTCTAGGTGCTCCATTAGTTGTTTCCAGATAAACTTCTCCATGACTCTGCATACTATAAGCTGTAGCTTAGTTCTTCCTGTCTGTCTGCTTTCTTAAAAACTGGGACTACATTTGCC
>WNWK01000566.1:65000-90000 GCA_009830355.1 Cherax destructor | reverse complement strand
CACAGGACCAACCAATCCTACAAGAACCAATGAGAATGAAGTTAGCTTGAAAGCTCCCACACCACCGTATGTCCTGGGACCAAGGTAAAACACATAGCTCTGTGCTGTGCTTGGTTCTTGTAGTCCTACCTCTTACCTACTTCCCTCCCTCCCTACGTCCCTACCTCCTTAAACGTCCCTACCTAAACGTCCCTACCTCCCCCTCCTCCCCTCCCTCCCCTACGTCCCTACCTCCATCCACTACGTCTCTACTCTCCCTCTCCTCCCCCTACGTCCCTACCTCCCTCCCTCCCCTACGTCCCTACCTCCCTCTCCTCTCTCCTTTCTTCTCCTTTCCGTCCTCTTCTCCTTTCTTCCTCTCTCTCTCCCTCCTACCTTCCCTCCCTCCCTCCTACCTTTCCCTCCCTCCTCCTCCTCCCTCCCTCCCTCCCTCCTACCTTCCCTCCCTCCCCCTACCTTCCCTCCTCCTCCTACCTTCCTCCCTCCCTCCTACCTTCCCTCCCTCCCTCCTACCTTCCCTCCCTCCTACCTTCCCCCCCTCCCTACCTTCCCTCCCTCCCTCCTACCTTCCCTCCCTCCTACCTTCCCTCCCTCCCACCTACCTTCCCTCCCTCCCTCCTACCTTCCCTCCCTCCCTCCTACCTTCCCTCCCTCCCACCTACCTTCCCTCCCTCCCTCCTACCTTCCCTCCCTCCCTCCTACCTTCCCTCCCTCCCTCCTACCTCAACACACAGACGTTGTATCACAACACAGTCACTTGTACAATCCAGGTCTCTGACAAACTTATGAGAGTTTATTGACAGTTCCTGACAGCTTATTGACAACCCCCTGACAGCTGCTGACAACTTACACACTGCTCGCGACGCCGCTATCAACAACGCTGCAATACTGGCAATTTTTCTGACAAATATCCCCTGACATCTGACATCACACCAGATTTACTGCAGGCTCGTGACACCGTCCACACCAGTATATTTATGGCTTTCGAATATACTTCAGCGCATTTATACCTAAGATATATCTAGGATTTACCCTGCATATATATCCCAAGATGAACGCTGGATTTATCCAGGGTAAGTCCAAAATATACTCGGAATGTAATCACACACACGCACACACACACACAGATAGTGTGTGTGTGTACTCACCTATTTGTACTCACCTATTTGTGGTTGCAGGGGTCGAGTCATAGCTCCTGGCCCCGCCTCTTCACTGATTGCTACTAGGTCCTCTCTCTCCCTGCTCCATGAGCTTTATCAAACCTAGTCTTAAAACTATGTATGGTTCCTGCCTTCACTATGTCGCTTTCTAAGCTATTCCACTTCCTGACAACTCTATGACTGAAGAAATACTTCCTAACATCCCTTTGACTCATAGGAGTCTTCAACTTCCAATTGTGACCCTTGTTTCTGTGTCCCTCTCTGGAACATCTTGTCTCTGTCCACCTTATCTATTCCTCGCAGTATTTTATATGTCGTTATCATGTCTCCCTAACCCTCCTGTCCTCTAGTGTCGTCAGGCCGATTTCCTTAACCTTTCTTCGTAGGACAATCCCCTTAGCTCTGGGACTAGTCTTGTTGCAAACCTTTGCACTTTCTCTAATTTCTTGACGTGCTTGACCAGGTGTGGGTTCCAAACCGGTGCTGCATACTCCAGTATGGGCCTGACGTATATGGTGTACAGAGTCTTGAATGATTCCTTAGTGAGGTATTGGAACGCTATTCTTAGGTTTGCCAGCCGCCCGTATGCTGCAGCAGTTATCTGATTGATGTGTGCCTCAGGAGATGTGCTCGGTATTATACTCACCCCAAGATCTTTTTCTTTGAGTGAGGTTTGCAGTCTTTGGCCACCTAGACTATACTCTGTCTGCGGTCTTCTTTGCCCTTCCCCGATATTCATGACTTTACATTTGGCAGGGTTAAATTCAAGGAGCCACTTACTGGACCAGGCTTGCAGCCTGTCCAGGTCTCTTTGTAGTCCTGCCTGATCCTCGATTGATTTGATTCTTCTCATTAACTTCACATCGTCTGCAAATAGGGACACTTCTGAGTCTACCCTTCCGTTATGTCATTCACATATACCAAAAACAGTACAGGTCCTAGGACTGACCCTTGTGGAACTCCACTCGTCACAGGTGCCCACTCTGACATCTCGTCACGTACCATGACTCGTTGTTGCCTCCCTGTCAGATATTCTCTGATCCATTGCAGTGCTTTTCCTGTTACGTGTGCCTGATCCTCTAGCTTTTGCATTAATCTCTTGTGAGGAACTGTGTCGAACGCCTTCTTGCAGTCCAAAAAATGCAGTCTATCCACCCCTCTCTCGTGTCTTACTTCTGTTACCTTGTCATAAAACTCCAGTAGGTTTGTGACACAGGATTTTCCTTCCTGAAACCGTGCTGGTTGTCGTTTATAAGCTTGTGTCTTTCTAGGTGCTCCACCACTCTCCTCCTGATGATCTTCTCCATGACTTTGCATACTATACACGTCAGTGACACAGGTCTGTAGTTTAATGCCTCGTGTCTGTCTCCTTTCTTAAAAATTGGGACTACATTTGCCATCTGTGTGTGTGTGTGTGTGTGTGTGTGTGTGTGTGTGTGTGTGTGTGTGTGTAGACTCAACACTAGCGACTATACACAAACTCATTTGGTTTGACTCCCAGCTAACACAAACAATGCTCTTAGCAGTGTATATTGAAGAGAAGACTCCTTGGAAACTCCCAGCACCTCTTGGGAAACTCCCAGCCCCTCTTGGGAAACTCCCAGCCCCTCTTGGGAAACTTCCAGCACCTCTTGGAAAACTCCCAGCCCTCTTGGGAAACTCCCAGCCCCTCTTGGGAAACTCCCAGCCCCTCTTGGGAAACTCCCAGCCCCTCTTGGGAAACTCCCAGCACCTCTTGGGAAACTCCCAGCACCTCTTGGGAAACTCCCAGCACCTCTTGGGAAACTCCCAGCACCTCTTGGGAAACTCCCAGCACCTCTTGGGAAACTCCCAGCACCAATATTTTGAATCATGTGTTTCAAAGTAATAACGTTTCAAAACATCAGTGTTTCAAAGCAATTATATTTCACAGTGACAATTCAACAACGTTTCAAAGCATCAATGATTCGTGGCAGCAATGTTTCGAAGCCTCGACGTTTCGAGGAACGTTTCGCTCGAATCCCGAAACCCAGTTGACGGACAATAATAAAAAACAAGATTTTTATTCTCAGGTAAATATAATTCTGGTTAGTGATTTTGTAAACAATAACAATCAACGTTTCAGATGTTTCGCCCGCCAGGGGCTTCATTATTTTGATTCAGAGACGTGAACATGGAGACTGTAAGTAAGGAAACAGACGAGATTGATGTATGATGCAAAAGTAATAGAAGTGGTGGTAGTGGTAGTAGTAATAGTAGTAGTTGTTGTAGTAGTAGTAGTAACAGCAGCAGCAGCAACAACAACAACAGCAGCAGCAGTAGTAGTAGCAATAGTAGTAGTAGTATTAGCAGTAGTAATAGTGGTAGTAGTAGTAGTAGTAGTAGTAGTAGTAGTAATAGTGGTAGTAGTAGTAGTAGTAGTAAGTAGTAGTAGTGTAGTGGTAGTGGTAGTAGTAGTAGTACCAGCAGTAGTAGTAGTAGAAGTAGCAGAGTAGTAGTAGCAATAGTAGCAGTGGTACTAGTCCATTGGCTTTTCAAAATTCACCAGAATTTTAAAGACTAATACTCAGCGTTCTGCTGGATAAAATAATAATGATGATGATGATGATAATAATAATAATAATAATAATAATAATAATAATAATAATAATAATAATAATAATAATAATAATAAATATAATAATAATTTTGTGAATTTGGATCACATTTGCCACCTTGGTTGAGAGATAATTCTCTACAACACTTAATACGTTGAAAAAGCTACGAAAGTAAGAAATGTATTTTATTTCTGAGAAAACAGGAGGTTATGCGAATGAGAGATGTGAAAAGGAAGAGAGAGAGAGAGAGAGAGAGAGAGAGAGAGAGGAGGAGAGAAGGGGGAGTGAGGAAGAGAAGGAGACAGGAAGAAAGGGAGACAGATGGGTAATTTAGGAAGGTGGAGAGAGAGATATTAAGAAAGAACAGAGAGCCAGGAGGAGAGGGAGGGAGGGAGAGAGAGAGAGAGAGAGAGAGAGAGAGAGAGAGAGAGAGAGAGATAATGAGATTAAGAAAGAATGGGAGAGACATGGAAAACAAAGAAAGAGAGAGAGAGACAGAGGCCAAGAGACAGAGAAAGACTGGTAATGGGAAGAGGACAGAATATAGAAAAGACGAGGGGAACAAGCATAAACAATTGCATGCATCATCCATGCATGAATGCCTGGCTGAGTGCATTGTTGCAAGCCACGGGGAAAAGTGCATAAAGCAAGAGAGAGAGAGAGAGTAGATAGGGACGACGACGGGGGGAGGAAGAGTGGAAAGTAGATGGTACAAGGGAGGGGGGACGGGAGAGATGATAGGAGAGTAGATATAGATAAGGAGGGAAATAAAAGATATTGAGACTTATGTTTTGGTCTTTAAATAACGTGAAAAATACACGTATACAGATATTGAATTATTATTATTATTATTATTATTATCATTATTATTATTATTATTATTATTATTATTATTATTATTATTAAATTATTATCATTATCATAATTATTTTTATTATTATTATTTACGGGGAAGCGCTAAATTAGTAGGGGTCACGCAGCATCTGGGGAATAAGACGTAATCGCAATTTACACCGGGTGAAAAAAAAAAATATGGATGACAGGTCTTCACATCTGCATACTGAAATCCCTCCTTACGAGACCAAGAGACGTGTGTGTGTGTGTATGTGTGTACTCACCTAATTGCTGTTGCAGGGATCGAGACTCAGCTCCTGGCCCCGCCTCTTCACTGATCGCTACTGGGTCCTCTCACTCCCTGCTCCATGAGGTTTATCATACCTCGTCTTAAAACTATGTATGGTTCCTGCCTCCACTACGTCACTTGCCAGACTATTCCACTTCCTGACAACTCTATGACTAAAGAAATACTTCCTAACATCTCTTTGACTCATCTGAGTCTTCAACTTCCAATCGTGACCCCTTGTTTCTGTGTCCCTCTCTGGAACATCCTGTCTCTGTCCACCTAATTAATTCCTCGCAGTATTTTGTATGTCGTTATCATGTCTCCCCTAACCCTCCTGTCCTCTAGTGTCGTTAGGCCGATTTCCCTTAACCTTTCTTCGTAGGACAATCCCCTTAGGTCTGGAACTAGTCTTGTTGCAAACCTTTGCACTTTCTCTAATTTCTTGAAGTGCTTGACCAGGTGTGGGTTCCAAACTGGTGATGCATACTCCAGTATGGGCCTGACGTATACAGTGTACAGTGTCTTGAACGATTCCTTACTGTGATATCGGAACGCTATTCTCAAGTATGTCAGGCGCTCATATGATGCAGCAGTTGTCTGATTGACGTGCGCCTCAGGAGATGTGCTCGGTATTATACTCACCCCAAGATCCTTTTCCTTAAGTGAGGTTTGCAGTCTTTCCCCACCTAGCCTATACTCTGTCTGCGATCTTCTTTGCCCTTCCCCGATCTTCAAGACGGAGAAGGGGCTAAATTCGAGGAGCCAGTTGCAGGAACAAGATTCCAGCCAGTCCAGGTCTCTCTGAAGTCCTGCCTGATCCTCATCTGATTTAATTCTCCTCGTTAACTTCACATCGTCTGCGAACAGGAACACTTCTGAGTCTATCCCTTCCGTCATATCATTCACATACACCAAAAATACCACTGCTCCTAGAACTGACCCCTGTAGAACCCCGCTCGTCACAGGCGCCCACTCTGATATCTCGTTGTTGCCTCCCTGTCAGGTATTCTTTGATCCATTGCAGTGCCCTTCCTGTTGTATGTGCCTGATCCTCTAGCTTTTGCACTAATCTCTTGCGAGGAACTGTGTCGAAGGCCTTCTTGCAGTCCAAGAAAATGCAATAAACCCTCTTCCATTACCTTGTCATAAAACTCCAGTAGGTTTGTGACACAGGATTTGCCTTCCATGAATCCGTGCTGGTTGTCGTTTATAATCTTGTTCCGTTCCAGGCTCAACCACTCTCCTCCTGATAATCTTCTCCATGACTTTGCATACTATACACGTCAGTGACACTGGTCTATAGTTTAGTGCCTCATATCTGTCTCGTTTCTTAAAAATGGGGACTACATTTGCCATCTTCCATACCTCAGGTAGTTGCCCAGTTTCAATGGATGTGTTGAAAATTAATGTTAGTGGCACATACAGCGTCTCTGCTCCCTCTCTAAGGACCCACGGAGAGATGTTGTCTGGTCCCACCGCCTTTGAGGTATCAAGGTCACTTAGCAGCTTCTTCACCTCCTCCTCGGTTGTGTGTATTTCATCCAACACTTGTTGATATATCCCTTGTTGGTGTACCCTCTGTTCTGACTTCCCGGAGTCCTTCCTGTCTCCACTGCAAATACTTCCCTAAATCTCATGTTGAGCTCCTCACATACTACTTGGTCGTTTCTTGTGAGCTCCCCACCTTCTTTCCTCAACGTGATTACCTGGTCCTTGACTGTTGTCTTCCTCCTGATGTGGCTATACAACAGCTTCGGGTCAGACTTGACTTTTGATGCTATGTCGTTTTTATACTGTCGCTGAGCCTCCCTTCTTACCTGTGCATACTCGTTTCTGGCTTTTTGACTAATCTCTCTATTTTCCTGGGTCCTTTGTCTTCTGTACTGTTTCCATTCTCTAGTGCACTTAGTTTTTGCCTCCCTACACTTTTGGATAAACCAAGGGCTCGTTCTGATCTTCCCATTATTTCTGTTGGCCTTGGGAACAAACCTTTCCTCTGCCTCCTGGCATTTTGTTGTTACATAGTCCATCATTTCTTTTACTGACTTTCCTAAAAATTATCTTTCCCACTGAACCTCCTGCAGGAAGTTCCTCATGCCTGTGTAGTCGCCCCTTTTATAGTTTGGCTTCTCCCATCCTACTCCTGTTACCCTCTCCACTTGTATCTCTATGTATTCAAAGCTCAGAACCACGTAGTCACTTGCTTCAAGGGGCCTTTCATATGTGATGTCCTCAATGTCCGAGCTGCTCAGGGTGAACACGAGGTCCAGTCTTGCTGGTTCATCCTCCCCTCTTTCTCTGGTAGTGTCCATAACATGTTGATGCATGAGGTTTTCCAGTACCACATCCACCAGCTTGGCTCTCCATGTTTCGGGACTTCCCTGTGGCTCCAGGTTTTCCCAATCAGTCTCCTTGTGATTGAAATCGCCCATAACTAGTAACCTTCCTCTTCCCGTGTGAGCTCTTCTGGCCACCTCAGCTAGTGTGTCCACCATTGCTCTGTTGCTCTCTTCATATTCTTCTCTGGGCCTCCTGCAGTTCTGTGGTGGGTTGTACATCACTGCAATGACTACATTATGTCCCCCCAGACTGAACTGTACCTACTATGTAGTCCCTTTCACCAATTTCGTCCATTCCTTCCATTTCCTCAAATACCCATCGGTTTTTAATGAGCAGTGCAAATCCTCCTTCCCCTCTGCTCCCTCTATCTTTCCTCAGGTGTGTGTGTGTGTGTGTGTGTGTGTGTGTGTGTGTGTGTGTGTGTGTGTGTGTGTGTGTGTGTGTGTGTTTCAGAACCAATTTAGACAATGGGGAGTTCATACCACAATTGAAAGCATCCACAATTACGCAGAGGCTATTACCCAATAAAGCAATCATTCATTAAATAAAGACCTCGGGTAATTAAATCTCTGCTAACGATATATATATATATATATATATATATATATATATATATATATATATATATATATATATATATATATATATATTTATATATAATGCTAAAATTATTTACATAATACGATACATTTATAATACTACATTTTTTTTTATTACAAAACAAAACAAAACACAATCACTCTCCTATTTTTTTTTGTAATTGATTCAACATTTATTAAGATTGACCAAATTTAATAATTTTCTATTGAATTTGGTGAAATAAATTTAATAGAATTAATAACTTTGTAAACAGTAAACATTGTGATAGAACAAGTCAATGATTTAATTACTATATTAAATAAAACATCAATAATATATATATATATATATATATATATATATATATATATATATCTAGCTACTTCTACTTACACTTTAGGTCACACTACACTGGCATACACATGCATATATATACATACACACATCTAGGTTTTTCTTCTTTTTCTTAATAGCTCTTGTTCTTTTTATTTTCTCTATTGTCCATGGGGAAGTGGAAAAGAATCTTTCCTCCGTAAGCCATGCGTGTCGTATGAGGCGACTAAGATGCCGGGAGCAATGGGCTAGTAACCCCTTCTCCTGTACAAATCTACTAAAAACGAGAAGAAGAAAAACTTTATAAAATTGGGGTGTCTGAATGTGCGTGGATGTAGTGCGGATGATAAGAAAGAGATGATTGCCGATGTTATGAATGAAAAGAAGTTGGATGTCCTGGCCCTAAGCGAAACAAAGCTGAAGGGGGTAGGCGAGTTTCAGTGGGGAGAAATAAATGGGATTAAGTCAGGAGTATCTGAGAGAGTTAGAGCTAAGGAAGGGGTAGCAATAATGTTGAAGGATCAGTTATGGAAGGAAAAGAGGGAATATAAATGTGTAAATTCAAGGATTATGTGGATTAAAATAAGGGTCGGATGCGAAAAGTGGGTCATAATAAGCGTGTATGCACCTGGAGAAGAGAGGAGTGTAGAGGAGAGAGAGAGATTTTGGGAGATGTTAAGCGAATGTATAGGAACTTTTGAACCAAATGAGAGAGTAATTGTGGTAGGGGACCTAAATGCTAAAGTGGGAGAAACATGCAGAGAGGGTGTAGTAGGTAAGTTTGGGGTGCCAGGTGTAAATGATAATGGGAGCCCTTTGATTGAACTTTGTATAGAAAGGGGTTTAGTTATAGGTAATACATATTTTAAGAAAAAGAGGATAAATAAGTATACAAGATATGATGTAGGGCGTAATGACAGTAGTTTGTTGGACTATGTATTGGTAGATAAAAGACTGTTGAGTAGACTTCAGGATGTACATGTTTATAGAGGGGCTACAGATATATCAGATCACTTTTTAGTTATAGCTACAGTGGGAGTAAAAGGTAGATGGGATACAAGGAAAATAGAATCAGTAAGTAAAAGAGAGGTGAAGGTTTATAAACTAAAAGAGGAGGCAGTTAGGGTAAGATATAAACAACTATTGGAGGATAGATGGGCTAGTGAGAGTGTAGGCAATGGGGTCGAAAATGTATGGGGTAGATTTAAAATGTAGTGTTAGAGTGTTCAGCAGAAGTTTGTGGTTACAGGCGAGTGGGTGCAGGAGGGAAGAGGAGCGATTGGTGGAATGATGATGTAAAGAGAGTAGTAAGGGAGAAAAGTTAGCATATGAGAGGTTTTTACAAAGTAGAAGTGATGCAAGGAGGGAAGAGTATATGGAGAGAAAAAGAGAGGTTAAAAGAGTGGTGAAGCAATGTAAAAAGAGAGCAGATGAGAGAGTGGGTGAGATGTTATCAGCAAATTTTGTTGAAAATAAGAAAAAGTTTTGGAATGAGATTAATAAGTTGAGGAAGCCTAGAGAACAAATGGATTTGACAGTTAAAAATAGGAGAGGAGAGTTATTAAATGGAGAGTTAGAGGTATCGGGAAGATGGAGAGAATATTTTGAGGATTTGTTAAATGTTGATGAAGACAGGGAAGCTGTGATTTCGTGTGTAGGGCAAGGAGGAATAACATCTTGTAGGAGTGTGGAAGAGCCAGTTGTGGGTGTAGGGAAGTTCGTGAGGCAGTGGGTAGAATGAAAGGGGTAAGGCAGCTGGGATTGATGGGATAAAGATAGAAATGTTAAAAGCAGGTGGGGATATAATTTTGGAGTGGTTGGTGCTATTATTTAATAAATGTATGGAAGAGGGTAAGGTACCTAGGGATTGGCAGAGAGCGTGTATTGTTCCTTTGTATAAAGGCAAAGGGGACAAAAGAGAGTGCAAAAATTATAGGGGAATAAGTCTGTTGAGTGTACCTGGTAAAGTGTATGGTAGAGTTATTATTGAAAGAATTAAGAGTAAAACAGAAAGCAGGATAGCAGATGAACAAGGGGGCTTTAGGAAAGGTAGGGGGTGTGTAGACCAAGTGTTTACAGTGAAACATATAGGTGAACAGTATTTGGATAAGGGTAAAGATGTTTTTGTGGCATTTATGGATTTGGAAAAGGCGTATGATAGGGTAGATAGGGGGGCAATGTGGCAGATGTTGCAGGTGTATGGAATAGGAGGAAGGTTACTGAAAGCAGTGAAGAGTTTTTATGAGGATAGTGAGGCTCAGGTTAGAGTGTGTAGGAGGGAAGGGACTATTTCCCAGTAAAAGTGGGCCTTAGACAAGGATGTGTGATGTCACCGTGGTTGTTCAATATATTTATAGATGGGGTTGTAAGAGAAGTGAATGCGAGGGTCTTGGCAAGAGGTGTTGGGCTAAAAGATAAAGAAGCAAATACAAAGTGGGAGTTGTCACAGTTGCTTTTTGCTGATGACACTGTGCTTTTGGGAGATTCTGAAGAGAAGCTGCAGAGGTTGGTGGATGAATTTGGTAGGGTGTGTAAAAGAAGAAAATTGAAAGTGAATATAGGAAAGAGTAAGGTGATGAGGATAACAAAAGAATAGGTGACGAAAGATTGGATATCAGATTGGAGGGAGAGAGTATGGAGGAGGTGAATGTATTCAGATATTTGGGAGTGGACATGTCGGCGGATGGGTCTATGAAGGATGAGGTGAATCATAGAATTGATGAGGGGAAAAGGGTGAGTGGAGCACTTCGGAGTCTGTGGAGACAAAGAACCTTGTCCATGGAAGTAAAGAGGGAATGTATGAGAGTATAGTTATACCAACGCTCTTATATGGGTGTGAAGCATGGGTGATGAATGTTGCAACGAGGAGAAGGCTGGAGGCAGTGGAGATGTCATGTCTGAGGTCAATGTGTGGTGTGAATATAATGCAGAGAATTCGGAGTTTGGAAATTAGGAGGAGGTGCGGATTACCAAAACGATTGTTCAGAGAGCTGAGGAGGGGTTGTTGAGGTGGTTTGGACATGTAGAGAGAATGGAACGAGACAGAGTGACTTCGAGAGTGTATAAATCTGTAGTGGAGGGAAGGCGGGTAGGGGTCGGCCTAGGAAAGGTTGGAGGGAGGGGGTAAAGGAAGTTTTGTGTGCGAGGGGCTTGGACTTCCAGCAAGCATGTGTGAGCGTATTTGATAGGAGTGAATGGAGGCATATGGTTTTAATACTTGACGTGCTGTTGGAGTGTGAGCAAAGTAACATTTATGAAGGGATTCAGGGAAACCGGCAGGCCGGACTTGAGTTCTGGAGATGGGAAGTACAGTGCCGGCACTCTGAAGGAGGGGTGTTAATGTTGCAGTTTTATAACTGTAGTGTAAAGCACCCTTCTGGCAAGACAGTGATGGAGTGAATGATGATGAAAGTTTTTCTTTTTCGGGGCACCCTGCCTTGGTGGGAATCGGCCGATGTGTTAAAAAAAAAAAAAAAAAAAAATATATATATATATATATATATATATATTGGCAAATTCACGAGAGGCTTAATTATATTTCAATGACTATAAGAGTATATAATTATGAGAATTATTATTGAGATTATAGTTCCTTGATCAGGGTACAAGAGAGATAGAATTAGGTTAATGACTCTTGTGCTATTGTTAGCTGCTTGCCGGCTCCAGGACTCAGCAGATTATTAACGTGGTATTGTTAATGAACAAAACAAACCAGGCGTTTCTGCTAGTATAATCGCCAACGCTGGTGGCTCGTTACCTTGATATACAAGAGAGAGAGAGAGAGAGAGAGAGAGAGAGAGAGAGAGAGAGAGAGAAGAGAGAGAGAAAACATGGCAAAGGCAAATGACGTAAGTCTTGTCTGAACACACACCGTGGCTTTCTTCAGAGAAGAGGTAGGGTCCCGCCGTACCTACTTGTAAAACTGCGTAGAGATTTTGCTTCCAACACTTATCCAGCTTATCCCATTTTCGTTTAACCCGAAACTGGAAAAGTTGTCTTACAAAGCTATGTCTCATCTGTGTCTATAATTCATCTATGCTCCCTCGCCTATGTGTCTCTCATTGCAAAAAAAAAGTCTGTTCCTATCTGCTCTGTCAATGCTTCTTAAGTATCTTGAATGCCGTTATCATGTCTCCCCTGATCATTCTTTCTTATGTATCTGTTACCGTCAGTGATTTTTTTGCTTTACCCGGAAGGTTAAAGGTAAGTTAATGTCCAGTGGTAGGGAATCAGTTTCATGACTATGGAAGGTGGATCGAACCTATACAGTTCTTCTTCCTGAACGACCCATGCGGGTTTACCCCTGGACCAGTCAAGATGCGAACCTTTATACCTTCTCCACTGGTCAGGTCTCTTCCCGTGTGGGATCTACACTGGTCAAGGAATCATGAACGCCACGCTCAGGGTTCTATCAATTTCTCTTGGTGGTTCTGAGAGCATTTCTGAGGTTAATTAGCATCACATATACCGGAGATGTTAGTACTGTTTGCGCTCACCAGGGGTGATGTGTTCGGTGTGATGTTTACCTCCACATCTTTCCACCCCCCCCTCATTCCATAGTGTGTGTACTCACGTATTTGTGGTTGCAGGGGTCGAGACTCAGCTCCCGGCCCCTGGTTCCTGTATGTGTGTGTGTATACGCACCTATTTGTGGTTGCAGGAGACGAGTCATAGCTCTTGGCCCCGCCGTGTGTGTGTGTATGTAGTATATATGTGTCTGTCATCTCCTCCTCTTCCTCCTCCCCTTCTTACCTCCTCTCATCATCCCCTACTTCCTTCTCCTTATCATTACCCTTCCTCCATCACCCACCATTATCTTCCCCATCTATTCTCTATTCTCCCAAACGGATTTAATTAAAAAATCTAAATTCAAAGAGCAAGGATTACACACACACAAATCCATAATTACAATACAGTACACAAACCCGCCCGGGCTTCACAAACCCGTCAATAATGTATCACCGACGGGGCTGATTAGTTTGCTAATTAAGAGAACTCCGACGCTAATGTGACTAATTAGTGGGATAATTATAAGTTATTGTATTATTATGATCGATTATTCGATAATTTAATTATGGGGGAAGAATGGAATGTTAGCTCCCGTCGGTATTGTAGGAGTGTCTCTCAGCTACTGTAGAAGTAAAGGAAGCTACGATAGTTACTGATACAGCTACTTTAGTAAATTACAGCTACTGTAGTAACTGATGCAGCTACTGTAGTAACTGATACACCTACTGTAGTAACTGATACAGCTACTGTAGTAACTGATACAGCTACTGTAGTAAATTACAGCTCCTGTAGTAACTGATGCAGCTACTGTATTAACTGATACAGCTACTGTAGTAACTGATACAGCTACTGTAGTAACTGATACAGCTACTGTATTAACTGATACAGCTACTGTAGTAAATTACAGCTACTGTAGTAACTGATGCAGCTACTGTATTAACTGATACAGCTACTGTAGTAACTGATACACCTACTGTAGTAACTGATACAACTACTGTAGTAACTGATACAGCTACTGTAGTAAATTACAGCTACTGTAGTAACTGATGCAGCTACTGTATTAACTAATACAGCTACTGTAATAACTTATACAGCTACTGTAGTAACTGATACAGTTATTGTAGGACTAACTTCACCTGCCTCTACACACTAACTTCACTTCCAGCTATGAGAAATATTGAGCCACATCATCTGGAGAATGAGAAACGTGAGTCATTATGACCAGCTGGGGTCAGAGGTCGCTATTCCCTGCCTGCCTGCTTGCCTGCCTGCCTGCTTGCCTGCCTGCCTGCCTGTCTGCCTTCCTGCCTGCCTGCCTGCCTGCCTGTCTGCCTTCCTGCCTGCCTGCTTGCCTGCCTGTCTGCCTTCCTGCCTGCCTGCTTGCCTGCCTGCCTGCCTGCTTGCCTGCCTGCCTGTCTGCCTTCCTGCCTGCCTGCTTGCCTGCCTGTCTGCCTTCCTGCCTGCCTGCTTGCCTGCCTGCCTGTCTGCCTTCCTGCCTGCCTGCTTGCCTGCCTGCCTGTCTGCCTTCCTGCCTGCCTGCTTGCCTGCCTGCCTGTCTGCCTTCCTGCCTGCCTGCTTGCTTGCCTGCCTGTCTGCCTGTCTGCCTTCCTGCCTGCCTGCTTGCCTGCCTGCCTGCCTGCTTGCCTGCCTGTCTGCCTTCCTGCCTGCCTGCCTGCTTGCCTGCCTGTCTGCCTTCCTGCCTGCCTGCTTGCTTGCCTGCCTGTCTGCCTTCCTGCCTGCCTTCTTGCTTGCCTGCCTGCCTGCCTGTCTGTCTGCCTTCCTGCCTGCCTGCCTACCTGCCTGCCTACCTGCCTGCCAGCCTGCCTGCCTGCCTGCCTTCCTGCCTGCCTTCTTGCTTGCCTGCCTGCCTGCCTGTCTGCCTTCCTGCCTGCCTGCCTGCCTACCTGCCTGCCTGCCTGCCTACCTGCCTGCCTGCCTACCTGCCTGCCTGCCTATCTGCCTGCCTGCCTGCCTGCCTGCCTGCCTCCCTGCCTGCCTGCCTACCTGCCTGCCTGCCTGCCTGCCTCCCTGCCTGCCTGCCTACCTGCCTGCCTGCCTACCTGCCTGCCTTCCCGGCTGTTGTTAAGTGAGTTAAGGGACGGGCCAGAGGGATGGGGGTTAACTAGCCAGGCTTGCTTTCACGAGCACAGGAAATAGAGCGAAACTTGGCAGATTAAGAAAGTTAGTGGCGGTGTTTTGCCCATTCTTCATCTTGTAAGCTGGACACACACACACACACACACACACACACACACACACACACACACACACCAAATGCAAAGTCATGAAGATCGGGGAAGGGCAAAGAAGACCGCTGACAGAGTACAGGCTAGGTGGACAAAGGCTACAAACCTCATCAAAGGAGAAAGACCTTGGGGTGAGTATAACGCCAAGCACGTCTCCGGAGGCACACATCAACCAGATAACTGCGGCAGCATATGGGCGACTGGCAAACCTAAGATTAGCGTTCCGTTACCTTAACAAGGAATCGTTCAAGACACTGTACACCGTGTACGTCAGGCCCATACTAGAATATGCAGCACCAGTCTGGAACCCACACCTGGTCAAGCACGTAAGGAAACTAGAGAAAGTGCAAAGGTTTGCGACAAGGTTAGTTCCACAACTCAGGGGTCTGTCTTATGAAGAAAGGTTGAGGGAAATAGGACTAACAACACTGGAGGAAAGAAGGGTCAGAGGAGACATGATAACGACATACAAAATACTGCGGGGAATCGACAAGGTAGACAGTGACAGGATGTTCCAGAGAGGGAACACAGAAACAAGGGGACACAACTGGAAGCTGAAGACTCAGATGAGTCAAAGGGATGTTAGGAAGCATTTCTTCAGCCACAGAGTAGTCAGGAAGTGGAATAGTCTAGAGAAAGATATAGTGGAGGCAGGAACCATACATAGTTTTAAGACGAGGTATGATAAAGCTCATGGAGCAGGGAGAGCAGAGACCCAGTAGCGGACAGCGAAGAGGCGGGGCCAGGAGCTGAGTCTCGACCCCTGCAACCACAATTAGGTGAGTACAATTAGGTGAGTACATACACATGTCACAGAGGTTACAGTCACACCAATGCCCTGAAGGAAGGTTTTTTCTGTAAAGCCTTACATCATCGCCCTTCCTCTTCCTCTTCTTCTTCTTCTTCTTCTTCTTCGTCTTCTTCTTCTTCTTCTTCTTCTTCTTCTTCTTCTTCTTCTTCTTCTTCTTCTTCTTCTTCTTATTATTATTTTATTATTATTATTATTATAATTATTATTATTATTATTATTATTATTATAATTATTATTATTATTATTATTATTATTATTATTATTATTATTATTATTATTATTATTATTTTTATGATTATTATTATTTCTACTACTACTAAGCTGAGGGACTGATTACCTCATCTGAGGGACTGATTACCTCATCTGAGGGACTGATTACCTCATCTGAGGGACTGATTACCTCATCTGAGGGACTGATTACCTCATCTGAGGGACTGATTACCTCATCTGAGGGACTGATTACCTCATCTTCCACCTCTCCAGTCTTCCACATTGTATTGATAAAGCCAATTTTGGGCGAAACGTCTGCATAATAAAGATACCTAGGTCTTGCACATGTCTAATTCTTCAACTTGTTCGGACTTATATACCGAGGATGTCTGGTTAGTAGTAGTAACTAGTGTGTATATATATATATATATATATATATATATATCGTGCCGAATAGGTAAAACTTGTCAATTATCAAGAACTCATTTAAAATTAAGTCCTTTCTAAAATATTCTCTTATACGTTTAAAGATATATTTTTCTCATTTATGTTAATGTAAAAATTAATAATTTTGTACCAAAAGAACCTTAGAAAACTTACCTAACCTTATTATAACAAGCGCAATTTAATTTAGCCTAACCCAACTAAATATATGTTAGATAAGTTTACAATAATTTAATAATAAACAAACACAATGAAATATATTTTTTTCGTTAGGTTCAGAATGATTTTTGCGATATTATTGCAAACTCAAATTTTCGCTTGGCTTATTCGGCAAGAAGAGCGTTGCTATTTAATCCACAATGGCAAGTTTTACCTATTCGGCACGACATACATATATATAATGGAAACAAATATATGCAAGTATAACAAAAAAATAGTTGCCAGCCAGCACTGTCCTTGTTTAATTTACGACTCTGAAGGAGGCAGAAAATGTGTTTTTGTTTTTGTATAAGATTTTTACATTTTCTTTATTCCTTTTTCGGCATTTAGTTTTGTGACGTTCAGTTTGAACAAGACGGCTTTGTTGTGGGGGGGAGTGTGGTGGTGGTCGTGGTGGTGGTGCGGCAGGAGTGGTGGTGGTGGTCGTGATGGTAGTATTCGTGGTGGTGGTGGTCGTGATGGTAGTATTCGTGGTGGTGGTCGTCGTGATGGTAGTATTCGTGGTGGTGGTGGTCGTGATGGTAGTATTCGTGGTGGTGGTGGTCGTGATGTAGTATTCGTGGTGGTGGTCGTGAGGGTAGTATTCGTGGTGGTGGTGGTCGTGATGGTAGTATTCGTGGTGGTGGTCGTGATGGTAGTATTCGTGGTGGTGGTCGTCGTGATGGTAGTATTCGTGGTGGTGGTCGTCGTGATGGTAGTATTCGTGGTGGTGGTGGTCGTGATGGTAGTATTCGTGGTGGTGGTCGTGATGGTAGTATTCGTGGTGGTGGTGGTCGTGATGGTAGTATTCGTGGTGGTGGTCGTGGTGGTGGTGCGGCAGGAGTGGTGGTGGTGGTCGTGGTGGTAGTATTCGTGGTGGTGGTCGTGGTGGTGGTGCGGCAGGAGTGGTGGTCGTGATGGTAGTATTCGTGGTGGTGGTGGTCATGATGGTAGTATTTGTGGTGGTGGTGGTGGTGGTGGTGTCGGATGGTAGTATTCGTGGTGGTGGTGTGTGGTGTGTGTGGTGGTGGTCGTGATGGTAGTATTCGTGGTGGTGGTGGTCGTGATGGTAGTATTCGTGGTGGTGGTCGTGGTGGTGGTGCGGCAGGAGTGGTGGTGGTGGTCGTGGTGGTAGTATTCGTGGTGGTGGTCGTGGTGGTGGTGCGGCAGGAGTGGTGGTCGTGATGGTAGTATTCGTGGTGGTGGTGGTCATGATGGTAGTATTTGTGGTGGTGGTGGTGGTGGTGGTGGTCGTGATGGTAGTATTCGTGGTGGTGGTGGTGGTGGTGGTGGTCGTGATGGTAGTATTCGTGGTGGTGGTCGTGATGGTAGTATTCGTGGTGGTGGTCGTGATGGTAGTATTCGTGGTGGTGGTGGTGGTCGTGATGGTAGTATTCGTGGTGGTGGGGGTGTGGCAGGAGTGGTGGTGGTGGTGAAGCAGGAGGGGTGGGGGTGGTAGTTTTGTGGGTGGTAGTGGTGGTGATGATGGTGGTGGTTGTGATGCATACACCGACTGCATTACACAGGTGTTTTTATCGCGTGTTGCAGGTGATTCAGGTGTCTGTTAAGAAGCTTGTGTCGTGCAGCAGTCGCACGCAAATCTCCCCCCCCCCCCGCTCGTTATCCCAGCCAGGTGCACTGTTACTCATTGCTGGTGATTACGAGTGCACAATCCCGGCACCGGGATGACTAAGTAGGTGTGCTGGGGCAGTCTGATAATTCAGAGGGAGGGTGGCAGCCTAGGCGAGGTTACCTAACTTCTAGGTGCACCTCCCACTGCTAGACCTCCTCGCGCCTCTGGCTGGCTCACAGCATAACAGATCTAATGACTATCATAAAGTTATACAATACTGACGAGTTGATAAGTGAGATACATAGGCTTCTTCAGTCGAATACAGAGGAGGCAGCAGTGGCAGTAGGGATGCAAAGACGGTGTAATCAGTCCATCACCCTTGAAGATGCAGTTTTGAGGTGGTCAGTCCCTCTTCACATTGTTCCAGACTATGGAGCAGAAGTCTTCTCCAGGCTGAGGGACTGACCACCTCAAAACTACGTCTGCTGCCTCTGTACTCGACTGAAAAAGCCAACTGTGTGGGCTTTTTCAGTCCACTTTCACCTAACATTACTGATGGGGGGAAGTATTATTATCAGGAGGAGCGCTAAACCCGTAGGATTATACAGCGCCGGGAAGGGGGGGGGATGGAAGGTATTCAGACTCAATTCAGGGAACCGGAGCACAGATCCAATTCCCTAGATCAAGAGCCCCTCACCAGCGTCAAGGAACCTCCCTCGAGGGGTGACGGTGGGAATATATAATAACGTACAGGCCGTGGTTCGTATGTCGGTTTGCGTGCGGCCAGCAGTAACAGCCTGGTTGATCAGGCCCTGATCCGCCTGACGGCCTGGTCATGGACTGGGTCGCGGGGGCGTTGACCCCCGGAACACCCTCCAGGTATACTTCAAGTATACTCAGGAATATTCGAGGTATACTCCAGGTATACTTCAGGTATATTCCAGATATACTCCAGGTATACTCGAGATATACTTCAGGTATACTGCAGATATACTCGATGTATACTCCAGGTATACTTCAGATATACTCGAGGTATACTCCAGGTATACTCCAGAGTAGCACTGCAGTAAGGGAGCGGGATCTAAAAATGATAAAAACGAAATTACTGCCTGATTTCAAATTTTTTTTTTTTGTATGTTAAGAAGAATGTGGTCAGGAAGACTATGGGCTGCTGGCCCGTGCTGGGAGAGTCTAACTCACACCCACCAACGCAGGCTGAAATCATTTTCCTGTGAACACTTCAATCCTTATTGATTATTTCTTGGCTACGTTTAACGATCAGGTGAAGACTGGCTCTTATTAATTAACGTAGTGGTGTTAATGTTAGGGCGGAGGGGTCCTGGAGAGGGAAGTGTGGGGGGAGAGGTTAATGGAGAGGCGTCAGGGGAAAGTGTGTGTGTGTGTGTGTGTGTGTGTGTGTGTGTGTGTGTGTGTGTGTGTATGTGTGTACTTATAATTAAATTCTGTAAAGATATCGATATATTTTTTTAGGTCATTGTTTGGATTTTAATATTCGACGCAGCGAGTGTGTTATTTCACACACACACACACACACACACACACACACACACACACACACACACACACACTCACACACACACTCACACACACTCCCCGCTCTTGGGGCAGGGAGTGTGTGGATCTAGTAGCGACCAGCGAAGAGGCAGGGCCAAGAGCTGTGACTGGATCCCTGCAACCACAAATAGGTGAGTACACACACACACGGAAAGTTAAAAGCTAAATTTAATCAAAGAGACAGACAGACAGACAGACAGACAGACAGACAGACAGACAGACAGACAGACACGACCTAACTACCTCACAATTAGTCCTGTTTCGACAGTAATTATAACCATCCAGTTCCCTGTAATAGGTTAGGGGATATTAGATTAAGTCGCCGTAGTGTCAAACCCACACTGGGACCTGGGTACTGATGGGGCCGCCCGGTAGTTTGTGTCCCCAGAAGTATCTTGTATGTCATAATCATGTCTCCTCTAGTTCTCCCTTCTGTTTATCCATTCTTTCAGCAGCATCTGATCTTTTTCATTACCTTTTCCTGTCTTTTTTCCCTTGCCAGATTCATTGTAAACCTGACGAGAAAGTACTTACCTATTTGTGGCTGCAGGGGTCGATTCACAGCTCCTGCCCCCTCCTCTTCACTGGTCTCTACTAGATCCACTCTCTCTCCCCGCTCCATGAGCTTTATCATACCTCTTCTTAAAGCTATGTATGGTTCCTGCCTCCACTACATCGCTCTCCAGACTATTCCACTTCCTGACGACTCCATGACTGAAGAAATACTTCCTAACATCCCCTTGGCTCATCTGAGTCTTCATCTTCCAACTGTGACTCCTTGTTGTTGTGCTCCATCTCTGGAACCTCCTGTCTCGGTCCACCTTGTCGATTCCTCTCAGTATTTTATACGTTGTTCAACCATGCAACTTGTTCAACAATTCAACTTGTTCAGATCCTTATGGCGTGGGACCAGGATGGCGTGGGACCAGGATGGCGTGGGACCAGGACTGGCGTGGGCCCAGGATGGCGTGCGACCAGGACTGGTGTGGGACCAGGATGGCGTGGGACCAGGACTTTCGTGGGACCAGGACGGGCGTGGGACCAGGATGGCGTGGGGACCAAGACTGGCGTGGGACCAGGACTGGCGTGGGACAAAGATGGCGTTGGACCAGGACTGGCGTGGGACCAGGACCGACATGGGACCATGGCTGGCGTGGGACCATGGCTGGCGTGGGACAATGGCTGGCGTGGGACCAGGATGGCGTGGGACCGGGATGGCTTGGGACCAAGATGGCGTTGGACCAGGACTGGCGTGGGACCAGGACCGACATGGGACCATGGCTGGCGTGGGACCATGGCTGGCGTGGGACCATGGCTGGCGTGGGACAATGGCTGGCGTGGGACCAGGATGGCGTGGGACCGGGATGGCTTGGGACCAAGATGGCGTAGGACCAGGACTGGCGTGGGACCAGGACCGACATGGGACCATGGCTGGCGTGGGACCAGGATGGCGTGGGACCAGGATGGCGTGGGACCGGGACGGCGTGGGACCAGGATGGTGTGGGACCATGGTTGGCGTGGGACCAGGACTGGCGTGAGACCGGGATGGCGTGGGACCGGATGGCGTGGGACCGGGATGGCGTGGGACCTGGATGGCGTGGGACCGGGATGGCTTGGGACCAGGATGGTGTGGGACCATGGCTAGCGTGGGACCAGGACTGGCGTGAGACCGGGATGGCGTGGGACCAGGACTGGCGTGGTACCAGGACTGGCGTGGGACCGGGATGGCGTGGGACCGGGATGGCGTGGGACCGGGATGGCGTGGGACCAGGACTGGCGTGGGACCAGGACTGGCGTGGGACCAGGATGGCGTGGGACCAGGACTGGCGTGGTACCGGGATGGCGTGGGACCAGGACTTGCGTGGGACCAGGACTGGCGTGGGACCAGGATGGCGTGGGACCAGGACTGGCGTGGTACCGGGATGGCGTGGGACCAGGACTGGCGTGGGACCGGGATGGCGTGGGACCGGGATGGCGTGGGACCGGGATGGCGTGGGACCGGGATGGCGTGCCAGCGACACTCAATTTATACCGACTGCTGAGACTAATTAGTGGAGGATCACAGGTGAGGAGAGGTAAGGAGGGGAGAGGTAAGGAGGGGAGAGGTGAGGTGAGGAGGGGAGAGGTAAGGAGGGGAGAAGTGAGGTGAGGAGGGGTGAGGTGAGGAGGGGTGAGGTGAGGAAGGAGGGAAGTAGAGGGGAGGAGGGGTGAGGTGAGGAGGGGTGAGGTGAGGAAGGAGGGAAGTAGAGGGGAGGAAGGAAGAAGGGGAGGAGAAAGAGTGGGGAAGAAGGGTAAGGGAAGAACACGAGAATATTGGGACTAACGGTAAGAATATGTGAGAAATTAATGATATAATAATATAATATTATATTAATGTTATAATAATATATTAATAACATAATATTATTATATTAATGTAAATAATGTTATATTAATGTAAATAATATTATATTAATGTTATAATAATATATTAATAACATAATATTATTATATTAATGTAAATAATGTCATAGTAATGTAAATAATATTATATTAATGTAATAATATATTAATGATATGTGTTATATTAAAATAATGTTAAAATTATGTTAATATTATGTCAGTATTATATGTATATAAATATAATATTATATTATATAAAAAATATAGTATTATTTGTATTACTTGTAAAGCAATTAAAGCTCTAACGTGTGTGTGTGTGTGTGTGTGTGTGTGTGTGTGTGTGTGTGTGTGTGTGTGTGTGTGTGTGTGTGTGTGTGTGAGAAAGATCACACACACACACACACACACACACACACCAGCGCTCACTTAGCAAATCTGACTGTGACCTCAGATGTGAGTAATTCCGGGTGCATTATGGATCATATGTCAGGCCCATCTTGGAGTACGCAGCGCCAGTATGGAGCCCACACCTGAGGAACCAGGTTAAGAAACTGGAGAAAGTACGGAAGTATGCAACAAGACTAGTACCAAAGTGAGGAAAGACTAAAGGAACCGAATCTAACGTCCCTGGAGGACAGAAGGACCAGGGGAGACATGATAGCTACATACAAAATACTCAGAGGAAGTGACAGGGCAGACTGGGACGGGCTGTTTGAGAGGCGGGAAACAGGTACTTGGGGGCACAGCTGGAAAGCAAAGACACAGATGAGCCAAAGGGATGGAGAACCGGTGAAGGCAGACTTAATACATAGTTTTAAGAATATGTACGATAGGCCCCACGAGACTAGGAGAGAAAGAGAGAAAATCTGGCAAGCGGTAATCTGAGAAGCGGGGCCAGGAGCTAAGACTAGACTCCCCCTAACCACATATGAGTACATATAATTGAGCACATGTGAGTACATGTAAATGAGTACATGTGAGTATGTGTAAGTGATTACACATAAGTGAATATATGTGAGTACATATAAGCGAGTACATATAAGCGAGTACACACGTGGTCATGCAAGGTGAGCGTATGTCTTCAAGATAACTTCAGCCAAATCAAAGTTTATCACAAGTTAGATAAGTTAAATGTATGTTAACTTAATTTTCTAAGTTAACACAGGCGTTCACAGGCTAATCAAAGGCTACGGCCATGTGTATATAGTAGTATATATATATATATATATATATATATATATATATATATATATATATATATATATATGTGTGTGTGTGTGTGTGTGTGTGTGTGTGTGTGTGTGTGTGTGTGAGAGAGAGAGAGATAGATAGAGAGTGAGAGAGAGAGCGAGAGAGAGAGAGAGAGACAGAGAGAGACAGAGGACTGATGGAAAATTCACTTTTAGGATTTTCTTTCTCTCTCGTGGTTTCTTCCTCCATTCTCTTCCCCTCATCCTCTCTTTTCTCCCATCTTACCCCTCCCTTCCTTCACCGCTCCCCACTTCCTTTCCTCCCCAACCCTATTCCATTACTCCTTTCTCCTCTCTCTTCCCCCTCCTAGTCAGTTTACCCCTTTCTCTCACCCCTCATCAACATCCCCTCCCTCTCCCTTCCTCCCTTCCCTACCCGGTCAGCACCCAAGTCTTTGAACCTTTAAACACGATCTAAATCTGGTGTTTTGAAAATAAACCTGAATCTCCTTTGAAAGCTGGTGAGGTTTTATCTGGAGAGTGTCCTTCAGGGTGTGTCTCTCTGTCTCTCATTGATTGATGGGGAGGGGATCTCCAATGATAGGATACAAGACTTCAGGACGTGCCTTTTGAAGGCTTCAGGGTGTCTTTTCCTCCTATTAATTGATGGAGAGAGGAATCTCCAGTGACAGGATAGAAGGCTAGGCAGTGAGAGCATGTGGAGGACATCCTGTGAGGGATAGATGATCCTCAGACGTGAAATTTGAGAAACACTAGAAAAGGATAGGCCTAAGACCTGCCTAGCATAGGCCAGTAGGCCTGCCACAGTGATGATGGAGAGAGACAGAGAGACAGGCAGACACACGGGATAAACACAAACACACACAAAAATGAACTGACTTCTTTGTATTTACAAACACATATACAAAATCACATGCAAAAAAAAAGTGAAAATGCCAAAACAAAATCAGTACTTATAGTTGTTGTTGTTTTAAATATTTTGGAGTCATTGAAAATCATGGAACGTAGGCAGTGTTGAAACTTATTAAATGATAGACAAAAAGAATCTAATATTGTATGTAAGCACTTTATATATTACTGAGAATTAAACCCACAATGCCCTAGCTTGAACAATTAAAAAATAACCCACAATACCCTAGCTTGAACAATTTACAACTAACCCACAATACCCTGGCTTGAACAGTTCACAACTAACCCACAATACCCTGGCTTGAACAATTCACAACTAACCCACAATACCCTGGCTTGAGCAATTCACAACTAACCCACAATATAATGACTTTAACAACTCAATTAATTTAAAATACTCTAGTGGGAACAATTCAAAACTAACACATAATACTGTGATTGGAGCAATCTACAACTAATCTACAGTACCGTGGCTGGAACAACTCACAACTAACCCACAATACCCTGGCCGGAACAATTAAAAATTTCACAATACCCTGGGTGAGACAATTCACAAATAACCCACAATTCCTCGTTGGAACAATTCACAACTAATACACAATACCGTGACTGGAACCATTTACAACTAACAAACAATACCTTGGCTGGAACAATTCACAATCCACAATACCCTTGCTGCAACAATTCACAACTAACCCACAATACCTTAGTTGGAACAATTCACAACTAATCCACAATACCCTGGCTGAAACAATTTACAACTAACCCCAATATCTTGGCTGGAACAATTCACAACCCACAATACCCTGGCTGGAACAATA
>WNWK01000566.1:0-60000 GCA_009830355.1 Cherax destructor | reverse complement strand
ATTGAATCTCATATTCAGTGAGCGAAGTTCCAATATCGCGGGGGAGCTTCGTGCCCCATCTTGCGTGCAGCTCTGAGAGAGGGAGAGAGAGAACGCTACTTAGTAGGTGAGAGGTAAATCTCTCTCATTCACCCTCCCTTCTTGTTTAGCGCTTCCCTGCAAATAATAATAATAACGGAACATGAAAATACTCCAGAAACATTACCATATAGGAATATCTCTAATTCTCTTGTAAGTGAAGAGAAAGAGCTCTCTCTCATTCCAGAATGAGCTCTCTCATTCCAGAATGAGCTCTCATTCCAGAATGAGCTCTCTCATTCCAGAATGAGCTCTCTCATTCCAGAATGAGCTCTCTCATTCCAGAATGAGCTCTCTCATTCCAGAATGAGCTCTCTCATTCCAGAATGAGCTCTCTCTCATTCCAGAATTAGCTCTCTCTCATTCCAGAATGAGCTCTCTCTCATTCCAGAATGAGCTCTCTCATTCCAGAATGAGCTCTCTCTCATTCCAGAATGAGCTCTCTCATTCCAGAATGAGCTCTCTCTCATTCCAGAATGAGCTCTCTCTCATTCCAGAATGAGCTCTCTCTCATCCCAGAATGAGTTCTCTCATTCCCTTGTTCAATTATCCGTAATGTGAGCGTTGGGAACACTCTAGTCGGTATATCACTTTCACCGAAGAGGCAGGGTCGCTTGCTCCCTGAGATTAGTGTGTCTATGTTGAGATTAGTGTCTGTAGCGAGATTAGTGAGTTTGTTGTGTGATTAGTGTAGCTGAAGTGAGGTTAGTGTGGCTGAGGTGAGGTTAGTGTGGCTAAGGTGAGATTTCGTGGGACTGTCCTTCGTGTCTTTCTAAAGCCTCGTAGGATATGTACATCCACAACACTTCGTCTAACTACAGAAGAAGAGTAGAGAAGATATTACTTGACTCCAGGGAAGATTTCAACTCTCCACAGCTATCAGATGTTTACTTCCGCCCGTGAACAACACGCGCAATGGTTACCTTCTTACGTACTTGTACTAGTGGACCCCGGCTCTTCTGTCGAGATTTCCTCCGGTTCATCTTGATAGTATATGAGTCTCCCTTCCTTTGTTTCAGCTTCACATTGTTCCAGACTATGGAACAGGACTCTTCTCCAGGCTGAGGGACTGACCTCTTCAGAGCTACTACTTGGAGGGTGATGGGCTGATTACATTATCTTTATAACTCTACTGTGTAGGCGAAACGTTTCGGAATAAAGATACCTAATTGTTGCACATGTGTCTTACTTATCAACGAGTAAATAACCTCTCCAAATCCTTAACCAAAGGCAACACTAGAGTCGCTACCATAGCCTGCAACGCAATAAAGAACTCTAAAAGACAGTATCGAAAGACACCACAACAGGCGGGTACACGACACCGTGGGGAGGATGTGACAAGTTTTAAGGTGGTGAGACGTCTAGGGACCTCAACACGAGGACCAGCGAACACAGGTGCCTGACACAGAAGTGACGTGGACACCAGGCTGTGCTTTCCAAGGCGACACAGAGAACCATCCGAGAAACTTCCCCAGCGCCTAAGTAGACATCAGGAAAGCAGAAAGACGAAACTGTCTTGGCTCAGAATCTATGCTGATCTGATAGAAGAGAAGAACGAAAAGGAACATTGTAGTGACTGGAACTATACACAAATTACCCGCACACACGAGCATGAAACTTGAGACAACGTTTCGGTCCAACTTGGACTATTTGTCAAGTGTAGGTATACCAACGTACACCCACAATCGTTAGTGATGGTTGAGGGTAGCAGGCTTCTGCAGTCGAATGCAGAGGTAAGTTTGAGGAGTTCAGTCCCTCACCCTTGAAGGATGAGGGACTGAACACCTCTAACTTACTTCTCCACTCCTTCTATTTGTCTCGGGTTTAAATATAGACTCTGTCTTCGACTGAAGAAGCCTGGCCCAAGGTCATAAGAGATTGATTTATATAGAATTTATATGGAATTGTCCACTTAATATTATACTCGGGGTTTCTTTAATATTAGCTAAATTAAAGATTTCACTAGTTTATAATATTATTTGGTATATATATATATATATATATATATATATATATATATATATATATATATATATATATATATATATATATATACTATATATATATATATATATATATATATATACCACTGCTGACTCGGTGAGCAGTGTCTTGGCAGTCCCACTAGTACTCCAGTACTGTTCTATCTTGTTGTCTTAGAGAGTTTTGACTAAGACACTCTTGAACTGTCTTGGTATGGGAATTCTGTGTTGAATTCAGGAGACAATTAGATCAAAATATTCTCAGTGTACGATGTGCCCAACTGTATTGTGTGTGGAATTCTGAGGGATATTGACCTCAAGCAAGTGTTACTCTGAGAAGGTGGTCCTTCTGGATGTATATACTCTCTTTCAAGGCGTGTGTCACGATCGAGGAAATGATTTAGTTCCTCTGTTTATTCTTAAGTGTAGTGTCCATATGGACACTGGTTATTTAAGGTGTTAATTTACGGTTGATACGATCCGTACTATTGTATATATACAACTTAGTATCTTTATGTGACTGAAAAGATTGGACTAATTGATATTTAATGATATTTTTAAGTATCTAAGAGAAGTATTTAAGCTTTTAATAAAAAAAACGGAAAAAGCTGTGTAAACTCTTATTTTTGTCTTATCTTGTAAAGAATTGAAATTCCTTCTTATCCTTGGAAGTGATTTTGTTGCAGAGTGCACCAACCTGGCCATAGACTAAGTTTCGAACCGTAACAGCAGGCGAAGCTATAATAGATAGTAAAGGTACCCCAGTGTTGCACATGTGTTTTATTCGGTGAGATTAGTGCAGCAGAGGTGAGATTAGTGCAGCAGAGGTGAGATTAGTGCAGCAGAGGTGAGATTAGTGCAGCAGAGGTGAGATTAGCAAAAAAACAGCACTAGCACCACCACTTCTACTACCACCACCATCACGACCATCACCACCAACCACCACCACCAACCAACACTAACCAGCATTACCAACCACTACCACCACCGCCACTACCACTACCAGAGACAATTATCACTAAAAAAGACAAAGGTTCTGGGTTTCTCCTCCGCCAGAATTTTCACAACAATGCTCAACAATGCTTAAATTCTCAGAGTTTCCCCTTAAATTCTCAACTCATTTCCTAAAATAATTTTCTTTTTGTTTTTCTGTTTTTTTATGAGAGAAGACCTGGTACCTGTGTTTTGTACCTGGAACCTGTGTTTTGTACCTGGAACCTGTGTTTTGTACCTGGAACCTGTGTTTTGTACCTGGTACCTGTGTTTTGTACCTGGTACCTGTGTTTTGTACCTGGAACCTGTGTTTTGTACCTGGAACCTGTGTTTTGTACCTGGAACCTGTGTTTTGTACCTGGAACCTGTGTTTTGTACCTGGAACCTGTGTTTTGTACCTGGAACCTGTGTTTTGTACCTGGAACCTGTGTTTTGTACCTGGTACCTGTGTTTTGTACCTGGTACCTGTGTTTTGTACCTGGAACCTGTGTTTTGCACCTGGTACCTGTGTTTTGTACCTGGTGACTTGTACCTGGTACCTGTGACTTGTACCTGGTACCACAGCTATTATCATCCTATACCACCACTACCACCACACCACTACCACCACCACTACTGCAACCACCACTACCACCACTACTGCAACCACCACTACCACCACTACTACAATCACCACTACTACAACCACCACTACTACAATCACCACTACTACAACCACCACTACTACAATCACCACTACTACAATCACCACTACTACAACCACCACTACTACAATCACCACTACTACAACCACCACTACTACAATCACCACTACTACAACCACCACTACTGCAACCACCACTACTACCACCACCACTACTGCAACCACCACTACTACAACCACCACTACTACAACCACCACTACTACAATCACCACTACTACAACCACCACTACTACAATCACCACTACTACAACCACCACCACCACCACTACAACCACCACCACTACTACAACCACCACTACTACAACCACCACTACCAACACCACTACTACAACCACCACTACCAACACCACTACTACAACCACCACTACCAACACCACTACTACAACCACCACTACCACCACCACTACCACCACCACTACCACCATCAACTTCACAAATCAAATTCCTATCCAAGAGTCTCGCTCGAACCTATAATTATCACCCCTAATAAACGATCAAATAAACACGCAAATTACCTGCACACTGCAAGGTGGGTTGCGCCTTTCTAGCCTTCAACTACTAGAAAAAATCTTTAGTTACCCTAAATCTTCCTCAGATTACTAGATTCTTGAACCCAGCTTAGGTTACTAGATTCTTGAACCCAGCTTAGGTTACTAGATTCTTGAACCCAGCTTAGGTTACTAGATTCTTGAACCCAGCTTAGGTTACTAGATTCTTGAACCCAGCTTAGGTTACTAGATTCTTGAACCTAGCTTAGGTTACTAGATTCTTGAACCTAGCTTAGGTTACTAGATTCTTGAACCTAGCCTAGGTTACTAGATTCTTGAACCTTTGATTATAAGTCTAGATATTTTTCATTCTAGGCAAAAAATACTAGCGTCATGAAGCCTAGAATCCTACGATTCCTCTAGGTTAACCGAAGGCCAAACAGAGATCACCAAGAAACAGATAAATACTGGAATAACAGCATCTGAGTTACAAATAATAATAATTGAACTAGTGATGTATCGGATATTCGCATTCGCACAATTTCTTACATCCGCATCCGCAAAATAAGTAAGACATCCGTATACACATCCGCATCCGCGGATATCTAAATTTTCACATCCGATACATCCCTAAACTGGACCTTAAAAAATAATATTTAATCCTATAGAAAATGGCAATTATTTCAGTTGCTGTTTGCTGATGACACAGTTCTTGTGGGATCTTTTTTTTTTTTTTTGAGAGAGAGAGAGAAGCTGGTTGGAAAGGTTAGTAGATGGACTGGAGAAGGTGTGTGAGAGGTGGAAATTGAAAGTGGACATAGGATAGAAGAAAATGTCTGTTAATTGAAAGATTGCCGACCAGATTGGAAGGAGAGAGGATGTAAAATAGGAAGGTGATGGAAATATAGGATAGTGTGAGGTATGTTGAGACTCTCTTATTATTATTATTATTATTATTATTATTATTGGTAGTAGCAATAGTGATAATTGTTATTGTAGTATTATTATTATTAGTAGTAATGGTGGTGGTAGTAGAAACACGGTAGTGATAATTATAATAATAATAATAATAACAACAACAAGAAAAAGAAGAAAAACTAATAAAATTATTATTATTATTATTATTATTATTATTATTTATGAAATAGTTGTAGTTGTTGTAATAATTGCAGTTGTTTTAATAGTTGTAGCTGTGGTAATAGATGTAGTTGTGGTAATCCCGTTAATAGTTGTAGTTGTGGTAATAGATGTTGTGGTAATCGTTGTAGTTAATAGTTGTAGTTGTGGTAACACTTGTAGTTGTGGTAATAACTGTAGTATGGTAATAGCACACCAGAGGAAGGAATATACTTCTCCATGGTAACAATGATCCGATAAACACACACACAGGATCCGAACACAGCTTAAAGAAGAGGTATGATAAGGCCAACTTTAGATCACTCGTGACTTGACCCGATTCTTTCTTCTCCTCGTATGTTGGGACACAAGAGCAATTCGACATTGTATTGTGGCAACGTTTCGCTCTCCGGGAGCTTTGTCAAACAGTTATGGCTTAACAAAGCTCTTGGAGAGCGAAACGTTGCCACATTAGTTGCACTTGTGTTCTTTTTCCTAACATATTGTTGGTAATTTTACAAACATTATTACCATTCTCCTTCTCTCCCTACCTCTTCTCCTTGCTACTACTCATCACAACTACCACTACTTCTTGTTCTTCCTCTCTTGGTCTCGTCCCTGACCCTCTCTCCTGTATATACTGGCGCCCTCACGCGTCAGGAAACACTCGCCGTGTTTCCTGACAAACCTTACCTAACCTCCCCTCACTCTCTTGTGTTAGTGTGTCTTGTAAATGCTCCAAGTCGGACCCAAACGTCGTCGTAATGTTGGGAAAGTACGAAGGAAAAATTTAGGAAAATCTGAAGGGAAACAGACAGGAAAATAGCTAGGAAAAGACGGGAAAATTGACAGGAAAACATGCAGGGACAATTATTTACGTAGGGCAGAAAATGACATGCTTGCTCCTGATGTCACGGGATTATGAGCTTTATGATTCTGTCTCACTCTCTCTCTTTCACTCTTTATCTCTCTCTCTCTCTAGCTGTAATAATGAGCTGATTATAGGAGAAATAATTAGGTGATGATAGAACTTATAATAAGCTAAGTAATAATTAGGTGATTATAGTAATAATTAGGTGATTATAGTAATAATAATTAGGTGATTATATAGGTTATAATTAAGTGATTAGAGTAATAATAATGAAAGAGGCAATAATGAACTTACACTCGTGACTGCAGGTGCTACTAGGAGATAGGTGACCTGGGGTCACCTCAGCAGGTCACACTTGCTGCTCCACCTGTCTTAGATGACCTAGAGTGACATAGGGAGGTCACACGTCCTGTTCCCCTTGTCTTAGGTTACCTGGGGTCACCTCAGCAGGACACACTTGCTGATCCTCCTGTTTTAGGTGATCTGAGGTCACCTCAACAGGTCACACGTTCTGTCTCTCCTGTTTTGGGTGACCTAAGATCACACGTCCTGTTATCCTGTCTTAGGTGAACTGGAGCAACAGGTCACACTTGCTGCTCCTCCTGTCTTGGGTGACCTGGAGTGACTTAAGGTCACACGTTCTGTCCCTCCTGTCTTAGGTGACCTGTGATCACCTCAGCAGGTCACACTTTCTTGACAATCTCCCGCAGTCTTACTGAAGGTCACTGTGACCTTCCCATAGCTGGATGTTAGATGTGTAGTGACCTCACTGATGTTAGATATGGGATAGGAGAAGATCAGGTCTGGATTAGGTATGGGATAGAAATGTTACTAGGATTAGAGGGAGGATAGGCAAAATCTTGTTGGGATTTAAGGAAGGATAGGAATAAATCTTGCTGGGATTTAAGGGAGGATAGAAGGAAATCTTGCCGGATTTAAGAGAGGATAGGATGAAATATTGCTGGGATTTAAAGGATAGGAGGAAATCTTGTTAGGATTTAAGGGAGGATAGGAGGAAATTTTGATCTGGTTAGGATAAATAGGAGAAGACTTTGTATAGCATATATAATGGTTGGAGCCACCCTTCCAATTCCTCGGATCAAAGCTGATTGCCTTTCATTCCCTTTGAAATTTAGCGCTTCCCTAGAATTGAGGTGATATTTTGGAATTTAAAGAAACCTTTTGCTTAGGTTAACTGTGGGACCACAAGGGGTCTTGACGGCGTCAGCTGGGGTCTTGACGGTGTCAACAGTGGCCTTGGTGTCAGTTGTGGTAATGACGGCGTCAGCTGGGGTCTTAACGGTGTCAGCTGGTGTCTTGACGGTGTCAGCTGGGGTTTTGACGGTGTCAGCTGGGGTCTTGACGGTGTCAACAGTGGCCCTGGTGTCAGTTGTGGTAATGACGGGGTCAGCTGGGATCTTAACGGTGTCAGCTGGTGTCTTGACGGTGTCAGCTGGGGTCTTGACGGTGTCAGCTGGGGTCTTGACGGCGTCAGCTGGGGTCTTGACGGTGTCAACAGTGGCCCTGGTGTCAGTTGTGGTAATGATGGCGTCAGCTGGGGTCTTAACGGTGTCAGCTGGTGTCTTGACGGTGTCAGCTGGGGTTTTGACGGTGTCAGCTGGGGTCTTGACGGTATCAACAGTGGCCCTGGTGTCAGTTGTGGTAATTACGGCGTCAGCTGGGGTCTTAAGGGCGTCAGCAGTGGTCTTAGTGTCAGAGTAAGGTCTTTCAGGGTCCCAAGACCATTTTGCTCAACTGAGGCCAAATTTAAGTCACCAAGTTAGAGGGGAAAACTTAGAAAAACATGGTTTCAAATCCCTAAGTTGCAATTAGAAACTTGAGCGAAACGTTTTTTCATTTATCTGTCAAACGTTTCTAATTTCTTCATTCGGGTCAGTAGTTATTTCACTTTTTTTTCAAGAATTATCATACAATATCACCGGAGAGTGTACATAGTGTACGCTATATTGTACACACAGTGTACATTATATTATACACACAGTGTACGTTATATTGTACACACAGTGTACATTATATTGTACACACAGTGTACGTTATATTGTACACAGTGTACGTTATATTCTACACAGTGTACGTTATATTGTACACAGTGTACGTTATATTGTACACAGTGTACGCTATATTGTACACAGTGTACGCTATATTGTACACAGTGTACGTTATATTCTACACAGTGTACATTATATTGTACACACAGTGTACGTTATATTGTACACAGTGTACGTTATATTCTACACAGTGTACGTTATATTCTACACAGTGTACGTTATATTGTACACAGTGTACGCTATATTGTACAGTGTACGCTATATTGTACACACAGTGTACGCTATATTGTACACACAGTGTACGCTATATTGTACACACAGTGTACGCTAGTGTACAGTGTACGCTATAGTGTACAGTGTACGCTATAGTGTAGTGTACGCTATAGTGTACAGTGTACGCTATAGTGTACACAGTGTACGCTATATTGTACATACAGTGTACGCTATAGTGTATACACAGTGTACGCTATAGTGTACAGTGTACGATATAGTGTACAGTGTACGCTATATTGTACAGTGTACGCTATATTGTACACAGTGTACGCTATATTGTACACACAGTGTACGCTATATTGTACACACAGTGTACGCTATATTGTACACACAGTGTACGCTATATTGTAGTGTACGCTATAGTGTACAGTGTACGCTATAGTGTACACACAGTGTACGCTATAGTGTACACAGTGTACGCTATAGTGTACACACAGTGTACGCTACATTGTACACACAGTGTACGCTATATCGTACACAATGTACGCTATATTGTAGTGTACGCTATATTGTACACAGTGTACGCTATATTGTACACAGTGTACGATATATTGTACACAATGTACGCTATATTGTACACAGTGTACGCTATATTGTAGTGTACGCTATATTGTACACAGTGTACACTATATTGTAGTGTACGCTATATTGTACACAGTGTACACTATATTGTAGTGTACGCTATAGTGTACACAGTGTACGCTATATTGTAGTGTACGCTATATTGTACACAGTGTACACTATATTGTAGTGTACGCTACAGTGTACACAGTGTACACTATATTGTAGTGTACGCTATAGTGTACACAGTGTACGCTATATTGTAGTGTACGCTATATTGTACACAGTGTACACTATATTGTAGTGTACGCTATATTGTACACAATGTACGCTATATTGTAGTGTACGGTATATTGTACACAGTGTACGCTATATTGTACACAGTGTACGATATATTGTACACAATGTACGGTATATTGTACACAGTGTACGCTATATTGTACACAGTGTACAATATATTGTAGTGTACGCTATATTGTACACAGTGTACACTATATTGTAGTGTACGCTATATTGTACACAATGTACGCTATATTGTAGTGTACGGTATATTGTACACAGTGTACGCTATATTGTACACAGTGTACGATATATTGTACACAATGTACGGTATATTGTACACAGTGTACGCTATATTGTACACAGTGTACACTATATTGTAGTGTACGCTATATTGTACACAGTGTACGCTATAGTGTACACAGTGTACGCTATAGTGCACACACAGTATATGCTATAGTGTACACAGTGTACACTACAGAGAATGTACATAGCGTTACACTACAGTGTGTGTACACATCAGTATTACATTACAGAGATTATACACACAGTGTTACGCCACAGATCATGTACAGCGTTACATCACTACAGTGTACACCGTAGAGTTACGTTACGGATTGTACACCCAGTGTTACTTTTAAACAGAGAGAATGTACATTTACTTTTTAACGAAAGTGTACTAAAGTACTACTTTAGGAAGGCGTAGTACTGTACCGCGTTCACTTGTAACCAAAATCCAAAAAAAAATTCACTTTAGGTCAAAAAAAAAAAAAAAACTGACCACACTACGATTTTTTCGGGTCATGTGACCTCAGATTTTTTTTAGTTTTCAAATCACTTTTTTTTTCGAAAAAAATCCTAGACAAATTAATCAATTTCACCCTTTTTTTTCCCCCTTCAAAAAAATATATGGACAAACATCAAGTGCTTTTTATCAATAGATTAACAATAGCTTGATAGATCTGTCTATCTGAAGATCGGGGGCGAGAGAGTCATCAATTGTCCGATCACATACATCACTTATGCGCAACTGCACATCAATAATCATCAATAACATCACACGAATGTTCCTGTCGGTAATTCGTCAACCGGAGGCGATATTTGTATCGCCATCAATCTCGGGGAGGATTGGCGACTCACAGTCATCAATCTCGGGGAGGATTGGCGACTCACAGTCATCAATCTCGGGGAGGATTGGCGACTCACAGTCATCAATCTCGGGGAAGATTGGCGACTCACAGTCATCAATCTCGGGGAGGATTGGCGACTCACAGTCATCAATCTCGGGGAAGATTGGCGACTCACAGTCATCAATCTCGGGGAGGATTGGCGACTCACAGCCATCAATCTCGGCGAGGATTGGCGACTCACAGTCATCAATCTCGGCGAGGATTGGCGACTCACAGTCATCAATCTCGGCGAGGATTGGCGACTCACAGTCATCAATCTCGGCGAGGATTGGCGACTCACAGTCATCAATCTCGGCGAGGATTGGCGACTCACAGCCATCAATCTCGGCGAGGAATGGCGACTCACAGTCATCAATCTCGGCGAGGATTGGCGACTCACAGTCATCAATCTCGGCGAAGATTGGCGACTCACAGTCATCAATCTCGGCGAAGATTGGCGACTCACAGTCATCAATCTCGGCGAGGATTGGCGACTCACAGTCATCAATCTCGACGAGCATTGGCGACTCACAGTCATCAGTCTCGGCGAGGATTGGCGACTCACAGTCATCAATCTCGACGAGCATTGGCGACTCACAGTCATCAATCTCGGCGAAGATTGGCGACTCACAGTCATCAATCTCGGCGAGGATTGGCGACTCACAGTCATCAATCTCGGCGAGGATTGGCGACTCACAGTCATCAATCTCGGGGAGGATTGGCGACTCACAGTCATCAATCTCGGCGAAGATTGGCGACTCACAGTCATCAATCTCGGCGAAGATTGGCGACTCACAGTCATCAATCTCGGCGAAGATTGGCGACTCACAGTCATCAATCTCGACGAGCATTGGCGACTCACAGTCATCAATCTCGGCGAGGATTGGCGACTCACAGTCATCAATCTCGGGGAGGATTGGCGACTCACAGTCATCAATCTCGGCGAAGATTGGCGACTCACAGTCATCAATCTCGGCGAAGATTGGCGACTCACAGTCATCAATCTCACTCAAACATCACAGAAGATTGTGACTCAATCCGCAGTCTGTTACTCAGCGAGTGAATGATCAGCGAGTGAGTGTATGAGTGATTGTATGTGTATGTGTTAGTGTGAGTGAATATATGAGTGTGTTTGTGTTAGTGTGTATGAGTGAATGTATGATTGTGGCTGTGTGTGTGTATGTGTGTGTATGTGAGTGTGTGTGAGTGAATGTATGAGTGATTGTGTGTGAGTAAGCGTATATGTGAGTGCATGAGTGAATTTATGAGTGTCAGTGACTGTATGAATGTGTGAGTGAATGAGTGTGTGAGTGCATGAATCAGTGTGTGAGTGCATGAGTGAGTGTGTGAGTGCATGAGTGAGTGTGAGTGCATGAATGAGTGTGTGAGTGAGTGAATCTTCAAAATTAAGGGAGACGAAGAACGCACTTAAAATTCCCGAAGGCAAATAACATGAGCCAGTAAACTCATTTCTAAATTACAAGAGAATGAGCTCGGTGAGCACAGTGAGCACAATGAGCACAGTCTCCAAGATCACGGCAGACGAACACACGCAAAAAAAACAACACAATAACATAAAAAAATATCACTAGAAAAACAAATCTCAAAAGTTAGGCTAGCAAGTTAGTGTCCATCCGGCCTCCTCCTTCCACTGCTAGGTAAAACGCACTCGATAATCACTTCTCCCTTTAGCGTGAGATTTCCCTTTCAAAGCTGGGGGGGGATTTAGGGAGAGAGAGAGAGAGAGACAGGGAGTAACGATCCTCCCTCCCTGGCGTCCGCAGACACACTGACTGAGGGAACAACAATAGCCGGGCTTTCATATCCCTACGAAAGTCATATTGTCTATAATAAGACACCGGGAGCAGACTTCGTGAAGGAAGATTTTCTTTTTTTTCGTGCCTTAACCTGCTTTTCTTTCCCCTACCTTCCCCTGTGCTTTCTTTCGCACCTTTCTCCCCTTCACATCTACCTCCCATCCAGCCATAGACACTAACCTGTGTCTATGACTATAATAATAATTATTATTATTATTATTATTATTATCCTGTATGAATGACAGGTAAGCTCACTGGTTGTATTAATTATATAGACCGTACCTTGTATATATACAAGCCACCATTGTTCCTGTATAATTTTGCAGTAACATTTAAAAGTAAATAAGCTAGTCGTTTTGGTTCTGGTGTAAATATTGGACAAAAAGAAAGGTTAATGGGGTTTAAAGCTTATCTACTACACGAGGGGTTATTTTGGCTACATGTGACCTGTTCACCACCAGTCAGGAATACTTTAATACCTGAAATAGGGAGTAAAGTGAGCTAGCAGTGTGTATACATTGAGAGACACATCTATCGGTGTATAATACACAGGGAGACATACACCTCTCCGTGTATTTGTCCCCAAGGGATTCTTGTGTTCGTCTGTCTGGGTCACAAGTGTGAGTTCGCCAGATGAGGTCACTTGTATCAAAATTGGTGAAGATTTCATTGTGGCCCTGATCTGCATGTGACCTGTATCCAGTGTGACCCTGGCCTGCATGTGACCTATACCCTGTGTGACCCTGGCCTGCATGTGACCTGTACCCTGTGTGACCCTGACTTGTATGTGACTTGTATCCATGTGACCCTTGCCTGCATATGACCTGTACCATGTGTGATCCTGACCTGCAGGTGACCTGTACCATGTGCGACCCTGACCTGCATGTGACCTGTACCCTGACGCAGAAACCCTCTTCACTGGAGTAATTAACACAACAAATCAGTTATAAGTATTTATGAGATTGCTTAAAAAAATAGTGAAATTGTTTACTTCCGAATTCTTTTATTCTCTTCAAGAAAATTTTTAAATTTACTTAATAAAGAGGGTTTTTTGGTTTTATTTATCGCTGTAATAATCACGTGAGGCCTAATTGCTTGTAGACCTCAGGTTTTCTAGGTAATTAGGCCTGAATGTCCTTGAATGTTCGTCTGGGATGCTAATTTCGCTTGTGTCTGCTAATTATGCTACTAGTGTGGTAATAGATATCGACAAACTGGTTTAGATCAAGGTTTAGATTGGTTTAGATCAAGGTTTAGATTGGTTTAGATCAAGGTCCCAGGAGCGAAACGTTTCCTAATAAATATGTCCTAGTGTTTGCTCACCTGGATTCTATAACAAATTATTTTACCTACCGTAGGATAAGAATTATTGTTCATAGTTAATGCTAATTAGGACTCGTTGTGTATGGTAATTAGGGATAGTTGTGTATGTTAATTAGGGTTCGTTGTGTATGCTGATCAGGGTTCATTGTGAATGCTAATTAGAGCTCGTTGTGCATGTTAATTAGGACTCGTTGCATATAATAATTACTATTCTAGTGCATATGCTAATTACTGTTCGTTTTATATAAAAATTGATGCCCGTTGGAAATGCTAATTGTTGCTCCTAGTTTATGCTAGTTACGGCTCGTTGAGTATGCATAATTATCGTTGCACGCTGCAATACTTTACACACACACACACACACACACACACACACACACACACAGACGATACGATAAAGCTCATGGAGCAGGGAGAGTGAACCAAGTAGTGACCAGCGAAGAGGCGGGGGCAGGAGCTGTGACTCGACCCCTGCAACCACAAATAGGTGAGTGAACACACACACTACTAGATGAGGTTAAGAGAACTTGACCTGACGACACTGGAGGACTGGTGAAAGACATGATAACATATAAAATACTGAGAGGAATCGACAAGGTTGACAGAGACAGGATGTTCCAGAGATGGGACACAACAACAAGGGGACACAGTTGGAAGTTGAAGACTCAGATGAATCACAGGGATGTTAGGAAGTATTTCTTCAGTCACAGAGTTGTCGGGAAGTGGAATAGTTTGGGAAGTGATGTAATGGAGGCAGGTACATACATAGCTTTAAGAAGAGGTGTGATAAAGCTCATGGAGCAAGGAGAGAGTGGACCTAGTGGCGACCAGTGAAGAGGCGGGGCCGGGAGCTATGACTCGACCCCTGCAACCGCAATTAGGTGAGTACACAAACAAACACAACCCCCCAACACACATTCCAACCAATCAACTCTTTCAACCACCAAAACACTCGCCTCCACACATACCCACACAACAATACCCAGCACCCCAGACACCCTCAACAATACCCAGCACCCCAGACACCCTCAACAATACCCAGCACCCCAGACACCCTCAACAATACCCTACACCCCAGACACCCTCATCAATACCCAGCACCCCAGACAACAAACACCGGTCATTAGTAACTAATTAATTCCCGAACACCATTTATTTAGAAATTCAGGTCATTAATGAAGGACTTTGACCCCCGTAGTTTCAACGACCCGCCGGGTCGTACGAGGTCGTTCCGCCCGACCTTTGTCGATTTCAGTTGTTGTGGTCGTTTCTCGTTCTCTTCGTTTCGTTCTGTTTTTATGTATGTATTCACCTATATGTGGTTGCAGGGGTTGATTCACAGCTCCATGCCCCGCCTCTTCCCTAGTCGCTGCTAGGTCCACTCTCTCCCTGCTCCAAGAGGCTTATCGTGTACTCACCTAATTGTGGTTGCAGGGGTCGAGACTCAGCTCCTGGCCCCGTGGCCCTGGCTGTGTGTGTGTGTGTGAGTGTGTGTGTGTGTGTGTGTGTGTGTGTGAGTGTGTGTGTGTGTTGAAATGTACGTCCAGGTTAGGGTAGGAATTACATGTGTTTTTGTAATACAAATGGTGTGTGTGTGTTCATATTTATTCCATGTAAGCAAACATGAAGGAGGACGCAGACACACACACACACACACGTACAAAAATACACACACATGAGCACTCGCTCACACACTCTCGTACACACATGCATACAGACACCAATATAAACACGCACACAAACATGGTCATACACACACACACACACACACACACACACACACACACACACACACACACACAACCTAACCTAATTTAATTTAACCTTAAATAATAACATCAAATAATCAAAGGCCTTGAATCACTGGTATGTCAGGAAGTATTTCTTCAGCCTAAGGGCGGTCAACAAGTGCAATAACCAGAACGAAGAAATGTATGAGGCAGATTTCATTCATCTCTTCAGGAACAGGTATGACAAGGAGCACGAGGATAGAGAGGAGTGAACCCGATCACACCCGGTTAAGAGGTAGGGGCCAGGAGCTGAGACTTAACCCCCGCAACTACAAAAAAATCCTAAGGATGTGGATTTTATAACTAATCGTCAGAATAGATTCACGAATGGTAAATTCTGCCTTCACTGCCTAGCATAAATAAAAATCACAATACCCTGACTGGAACAACTCACAACTAATCCACAATACCCTGGCTGGTACAACTCACAACTAACCCACAATACCCTGGCTGGTACAACTCACAACTAACCCACAATACTGATACAACACACATCAAACCCACAATACCCTGGCTGGTATAATTCACAACTAACCCACAATACCCTGACTGGTACAACACTAAACTAATCCACAATACCCTGACTGGTACAACTCATAACAAACCCACAATACCCTGGCTGGTACAACTCATAACAAACCCACAATACCCTGACTGGTACAACTCACAACTAACCCACAATACCCTGATTGGTACAACTCACAACTAACCCACAATACCCTGGCTGGTACAACTCACAACTAACCCACAATACCCTGGCTGGTACAACTCACAACTAACCCACAATACTGATACAACACACATCAAACCCACAATACCCTGGCTGGTATAATTCACAACTAACCCACAATACCCTGACTGGTACAACACTAAACTAACCCACAATACCCTGACTGGTACAACTCACAACTTACCCACAATACCCTGGCTAGTACAACTCACAACTAACACTTTATCATTAGCTTATCGTTAGGTTATCTTTTGGGTATCGGTAGGTTATCGTAATCGTTCTTGCTGTTTCGCCCATGTCCAAAATCTGGAGTTGGACATTAGGTGAAAAGTGATTCTCTCACGCCTGGTAACATAGGCAGAGTGCCGGCACGAACAACGGCCCGGTAAATTCGTGGATGCGGACGATAGAAGGGGATGTATTGTGGTCGGACGATCCCTCCCTCTCCTGTCTCCGCCCACGCTCAGCTGAGAGCAGCACCGCTGAGTCCAATTCGTAATGGCACGCGTAGCGGGGGTGATACTGGACGATCAACCTTGTCCGTTGTTGCAGGTGGATAATCGGTTTATTGACAGTGGGGACACCAGCCAGAGGTGGGGTGTGTCAGAGACACTTCCGATGGAGAGGGGAGATGTTAATCCAATCTCTGGAGGGTGTTTCGGGGGTCAATGCCCCCGAGGCCAGGCTCATCAAGCCTCGCGTGCGCAGATTAGAGGCCTACGGTCTGTTTTCGACTCACGGGCATTTAAGTTTATTAGTAAGTAAGTTTATTTAGGCTCAGGTACAATGATCATAGTGCAAACTACCTAGGATAACAAAAAAGATATCAGACAGGTACAGTTACACAAATCTAGGTTATTATAACATGTAAAAATACCAGAGAGAAAATAGGAAATAAAACCTGAGCGATTTCATGTGTTTACATACATATCTTCAGAGAAATAACGTTGTATTGTGATTTCTCCCACATATTCCCATATGTGTAAATTACCTAGGATAACCTTCTTCCCAGACTGGTAGCAGTCATTAGGTTATCTGTAAGTTATCGTAATCGTTTTGGCAGAGGATGCGACCCACATGAGGGGTGATCTGTGTAGAGCCCTTTAGTTTGGCCCAGCCTAGAAGTCGAACTTGTGTTGTTTTGGCTGTGAGATGAGCTTCGTGCCGCTGAGCTGCAGGTCACCAGAGGATATTATTTCCATGGATCAGGTACAGCCTGTTGAAGCGCTACCCTGGATAAACTGTGACCCTGGATAAACTGTGATCCTGGATAAACTGTGACCCTGGATAAACTGTGGCCCTGGATAAACTGTGACCCTGGATAAACTGTGACCCTGGATAAACTGTGACCCTGGATAAACTGTGCTGGAGACGAGGAGTGACGTATTAAACTGATGTGTGACGGGTTTTTATGAAGTATCAAGTGTATATAGCTGTATAACACACACACACACACACACACACACACACACACACACACACAGACACACACACAGACACACAGACACACACACACACACACACACAAACACACACATACTCGTGTGGAATCCAAACAGGAGAATGAAATTAGTCCTGAGCTTACTACTCCCCCGAATGTGACCGGTGTACAACGGGACGTCTTGTAGCAAGGTGGCTTAGTAGTCTAAGGTGTCAAGAGTTTAGCTAGCTTCCCAGGAGACTGCCTAGACAACTCGGGTTTAAATCTAAACCAGTCGCAATATGTTTATATATAATATATATATATATATATATATATATATATATATATATATATATATATATGATTTGAACCCTAGCCTTCAAGACAGTCTCTTGGGAAACTATCTAAACTTTCGACGCCCTGGACAACTACGAACGATTTTTGCAAGACTTTATCTTTATGAGACTTGATTTTTTGTACGATTATTTTTGTAATTCTTGATATTTTTTAAATTTTAAGTAAATGATTCTGGCAATACTAATTTTAAAGACAATTTTTAAGATTTTTTTTTTAAATAAGACTTGCCTTTCGTGAAACAATTTTGGTAAGACCTGATTTTTGGTCATACAAGATGGCCTTTTATGTGAGACTTAAATTTTCCAAATATTATTTTTTCTAAACTTTTTATTTCCAAACATGATCTTTGCAAGGCGATTTTTTTTCAGACTATTCCATGACAATTTTTGTTCATTTGATTTTCTGGGGACATCTCAGTGTATATACATGTATATACATCTCTCAGCGTATATACACTGAGAGTTTTATGTCTCTCAGTGTATATACACTGAGAAATGTATCTCAGTGTATATACACTGATAAATGTATGTATCTCAATGTATATACACTGAGAGATGTATGTATCTCAATGTATATACACTGAGAGATGTATGTTTCTCAATGTATATACACTGAGAGTTTGATTTAATCCGTGTTTTATGTATTAAAATGTTTTTGATTGGTGGTGAACAGGTGACATGTAGCCTTAACTACCCTCATGTAGTCGATAGACTTTAAACCCCCACGACAATTATCAGTGTTAACTTAAGGACACCTGAAACTAACATGGTGTTAAAATGATGATAAACTGGCTAAACATTGTCTCTTGTTAATGTGTTGTTAACGTAGCAATGTTTTCTCTTTATGTTCCCAGTGAGAGATGTCAGTACCTCCTTCCCCCCCTCTTCCTTCCTTCATCCCCTCCTCTCTCCCCTCCTGTTCCTGGTTCCCTCCTCCTCCAGCGTCCCTCCTGCGGCGTTTCCCCCGTCAGTAAATGACACCTGCGGGAGACCAGCAGGACTCGTGCGCCTGCACCGTCAGTAATGGTCCTCTGGGATCACCTGAAGAGGAACTCCCCGTCAGGAAGTGCCTACCACTCCCCCACCCCCCTCCTTCTTCCCCATCCTCTTTCTCTCTCTCTCTCTTCATCCATCCCTCACTTCCTTTTAGGTGACTTTCAACACTCGAAAAAGAAAGCTATTTAAACACAAGATATAAAATCACTGTGTATGTATGTGTGTGTGTGAATGTGTGTGTGTGTGTGTGTGAGTAAGTATGTGTGTGTGTGCGTGTGGAGAAGATATACAGCAGAGAAAATTGCAGTACTATCTATTTCAACCTACAGTTGAGGTCCTCTTCAGCAGAGAGCATAGAGAGAGAGAGAGAGCCGAAATTCTGCAGAATATATAGGATGAGACGGGCGTGTCCGTATAGCTCTCAGTCATGTCAAGTGGGATTTTGGTTTAAATTTAATAAAAGTGGATACATCGGCAGTGTGCTGGTTCCTACCCTATTCTACATGATATTTACACAGTGGGAACAAAAGCCAGCTGTGTTTCACTGTCATATTCCATCACACAGGATGGTGTTTCACTGTCATACACCATCACACCGGATGGTGTTTCACTGTCATATTCGACCATGCAAGGTGTCGAAATGTGTTAACCTGAGTTGGGAGACTTTAGTAAGGCGATGAGGACACCAAGTATTCCGGTAAGGGATCATTAGCTAGGGCAGCTTCCAAGGTTTCTAGCAGAGCCAGAGTTACTATCACTTGAAAATGGGAAGAGAGAGAGGGACGAGGAAAGAGAGGGAGGGAAGGAAGAGGAGAAGAGGAGGGAGAGAGGGAAGAGGAGATGGGGAACACTAGGAAAAGTAAGATGAAAGGGAGTGCCAATTGAGTGAGAAAGAGAGAGAGAGAGAGAGAGAGAGAGAGAGAGAAGAGAGAGAATCATTAGATTAGGAGAGTGTGTTTGTTATTTACCAGATGTTAAAAGCACTTGCCGATAGACACTTCTCCTATATGTGAGTGTGTGTGTGTATGTGGAGGGAGGGAGAGAGAGAGAGAGAGAGAGAGAGAGAGAGAGAGAGAGAGAGAGAGAGAGAGAGAGAGAGAGAGAGAGAGAGAGAGAGAGAGGCATTCTCAGACCTCTCTTCATTACCAGACAGGTGTGGGGACCTCCTAGTCACAGGGAACCCACGCAGTGTTGGCAGTACTTATTCGTGTTTGATGGGGGGGGGGGTTGAAACACACACACACACACACACATAAAACACACATAAAAAGTTTTAGTGTGAGATACATACTATACACGTGTTACCGAGGACACGTGTTATTTAAGACCCGTGTTTTAGCGAGGCGTGTTTCAACAAAGTCGTTGATTTGCGCGGCTCAAGCGGCCGGTTTACCGAGGTGGGCGTGTTTAAAGACAAGTGTTTTTTCTAGGCAGGTGTTTGCTAGACACGTGCGAGGCTCAGCCTGTGTTAAAAGGGATTTTTTTTTTTGCTAGGGATGCGTGTGTGTGTGTGTGTTTGTGAAGACGTGTTTACAAACACACTCTTGTCTGAGAGTTTTTTGTCTTCCTCACCCGTCCCCGTCTCTCTCTCTCTCTCTCTCTCTCTCTCTCTCTCTCTCTCTCTCTCTCTCTCTCTCTCTCTCTCTCTCTCCCATTGTATCTCTGTCTGTACTCACCTAATTGTACTCACCTAATTGTGGTTGCAGGACAGCTCCTGGCCCCGCCTCTTCGCTGTCCGCTACTGGGTCTCTGCTCTCCCTGCTCCATGAGCTTTATCATACCTCGTCTTAAAACTGTATGTCTGTCTCTGTCTGTCTGTCTCTGTCTCTGTCTCTGTCTCTCTCTCTGTCTCTCTCTCTCTCTCTCTCTCTCTCTCTCTCTCTCTCTCTCTCTCTCTCTCTCTCTCTCCCCTCAGCTGCTGATTTCCACAAAAATAATTCTCAACATTAAACAAGACCTACACAGTAATGCACTTGACCTACGATAATATTAATGAAGAACAGAAAATCCCAAAAAAAAAGAACCCACAGGTCAGCATCAGCCAAAAAAAACACCAAGTTACCATTAACAATTACCCAAATTTTTGGGAGCAAAAAAACAAAGTTGACAGCAACATTAGAAAGCATGAATTCTCTAGTGGGAATTTTTTTTTGACTTAAAAAATATCCCACGAGTATTTTGTATATACCGGCAGAAATTTTAGGTTGCCTTGATGCTGCTGCAGGGCTCTTAATTCAAGGGATCGGAGCTATTTTTCCTTGCAATAAACTGCTTAATAACCGCCCACTTGTTCTATTGCTCGAGTAGGTAAAATTGGTCGATTTAGCAAGAATTCATTTAAAATTAAGTCCTTTCTAAATTTTTCTCTTGTACGTTTAAAGATATATATTTTTTTCCATTTACGTTAATGTACCAAAAGAACCTTAGGAAACTTACCTAACCTAATTATAACAAACGCAACTTAAATTAGCCTAATCCAACTAAATATATTTTAGATAAGTTTACAATAATTTAATATGAATATGGGTTTAGGATTATACAGATTAGATTCATTTGTAATTAATAAAATTTGGGAAGAATATAAGCTAAGTTTGAGAAGACCTTGACCATCTCACCCGCATCACCATAAGAGGACGGGTCAGGTGTCGTATCTTCACCGTGAGGTTATAGCTCAGCCTTATAAGTCTTCCGCTGTTCTATTATTTTTACAGATCCTTGATAATGTGACAAATCACGAAAGTGCTCAGAACTTCACATTTTTTTTCCACAGTGTCTGTTTCGCATATTGTGACATCACCTGTTTACTGTGATCTTAGTGTAACTTGGATAAGCTACATGAATGAACTAATAAGTATATCGTTATGGAAGGCTGGCAATCCTTCATAAATCTGAACAACGAGTCACTGGGATCACTGAACCAGACACATTTAAGAACAGTACTGGAGTATGCAGCGCCAGCATGGAGCCACTTTTCACATAAACCAAACGGAAGAATAAATAGAGAAAGTTTGGCTGATATCAGGGGGAGAAAAAGAAGCTTGGGATATGAAAATTACTCAGGAGAAGTAGGTCCAGCATCACTAGACAGCCGGGAAGTGAGGGGAGACATGATCACGACTTAAAAGATACTCAGATACATTGAGATGGAAGGAAACACTTGGTTTTTTTTTTTGAGTGCAAAGATAGTAAACATATGGTGAACACACACACACACACACACACCCACACACCCACACACACACACCACCCACACACCCACACACCCACCCACACACCCACACACACACACACACACACACACACACACACACACACACACACACACAGGAAGCTGAAGACTCAGATGAGTCAAAGGGATGTCAGGAAGCATTTCTTCAGCCACAGAGTAGTCAGGAAGTGGAATAGTCTAGAGAAAGATATAGTGGAGGCAGGAACCATACATAGTTTTAAGACGAGGTATGATAAAGCTCATGGAGCAGGGAGAGCAGAGACCCAGTAGCGGACAGTGAAGAGGCGGGGCCAGGAGCTGAGTCTCGACCCCTGCAACCACAATTAGGTGAGTACAATTAGGTGGGTGAGTACACACACACACACACACACACACACACAGGCTGCTAGTGCACAGTTATTAGCCAACAACATTGACAACGGTGTTTGCATATCTCGTGTAAACAAGACCCAGAGCAAACACAATAGTGTCCCCGAGTGTGTGTTTGTGTTTTGAATTATTTTACGGGCAATGGAAGTGAGGGGTGAGGGAAGGGGAAGGGTGAGAGGAAAGAGGAGGAGGAGGGGGCACGAGAGACGGGATATGAGAGGAGGGAGAGGGGAAAAGTGAGGATGGAGTGATGAATAGAGAGGGATAAAGAGAGAGAGAGAGAGACGAAAATGTGTTAAGTAACCTGTCCTCTGATTCAGAATTTATGAGTATAAATAGGAATCTGGAGGCCTAGTTCCTAGGCCTATTTTGTCCATCCTTATGTTCTTGCCCTACCATCCACGGGATGTATAATGGAGAGAGAGAGAGAGAGAGACGTATGAGGCTCCCACATATTACCTGGGCTATTATTATGAGAGAAAAATAACAGTAAGTTATCTCATATGTCGCTTCAAGTGTCACTCTCTCTCTCTCTCTCTCTCTCTCTCTCTCTCTCTCTCTCTCTCTCTGTCTCTCTCTGTCTCTCTCTGTCTCTGTCTCTGTCTCTCCTCTCTCTCTCTCTCTCTCTCTCTCTCTCTCTGTGTCTCTCTCTGTCTCTCTCTGTCTCTCTCTCTCTCTCTCTCTCTCTCTCTCTCTCTCTCTCTCTCTCTCTCTCTCTCTCTCTCTCTCTCTCTCTCTCTCTCTCTCTCTCTCTCTCTCTCTCTCTGATTATTTCTCATTATTTTCTCATTCTTCTTCCTCTTCGTTCAAACACACCTGAGACGGCGCTGCCAGACATATAATCCCAGCAATGTTAATCACTGCACAACATGTTCTCCACAGGTTACATCCCTGCCAGCCGTACAATAACACCCACAAGAGGCCGTTTGCTGGGCTAAATATCTTGTCGATTATTTAAATTAAATGGCACAGTTAAATCACCGATATTAAATAAGCGAATTAACGCGAAAAATACGCAGACTATAGTAAAGAGAGATAATACTCTACAATGGTGGGTTAAAGGGGTTTGAAGACTATCTATCTACTATCTGGAACTGGATTGGGGACCCTCATCCTCAGAGAAAAGAATAAACTTAATTTAGGGAAAACTCGAGAATCTTCCCGGAGCGATTGAATATTTTCTTCTCCTCCCCCCCCCCCTATATTCTCTATTCTATGTAACTTTATTTATAAACAAAAATACATTAACAAAGATACAATAGAAATGAGAACAACATAAATAACATGTGGGAGCCTACATCTCAAACACTTCGTCCAAGTCCCCGGCGGTGGGCCGCGTGCCCAGAATGCTGCAGGCATTTTCCCTCTGGACCGCAACACTGAATCTCTGAAAGGGGAAGCTGGCCGCTCTGTGATCCTTGGTTTCTGTGATGAGTTTTTCACCCAGCTCTTTGAGGAACTTTAGAGCACAGTTGCCCCATGCTCCAAGGGTCTCCGACCTTACTGGGATGAAGTTATAGCAAGATCTAAATATTAGCGGGTCTTCTGGGTCTCCCTATAACTGGCGGCTCCACCCCCTTAGCGGGTCTTCTGGGTCTCCCTGTAACTGGCGGCTCCACCCCCCATAGGGGGTCTTCTGGGTCTCCCTGTAACTGGCGGCTCCACCCCCTTAGGGGGTCTTCTGGGTCTCCCTGTAACTGGCGGCTCCATCCCCTTAGCGGGTCTTCTGGGTCTCCCTATAACTGGCGGCTCCACCACCTTAGCGGGTCTTATGGGTCTCCCTGTAACTGGCGGCTCCACCCCCTTAGGGGGTCTTCTGGGTCTCCCTGTAACTGGCGGCTCCACCCCTTAGCGGGTCTTCTGGGTCTCCCTGTAACTGGCGGCTCCACCCCCTTAGCGGGTCTTCTGGGTCTCCCTATAACTGGCGGCTCCACCACCTTAGCGGGTCTTCTGGGTCTCCCTGTAACTGGCGGCTCCACCCCCTTAGCGGGTCTTCTGGGTCTCCCTATAACTGGCGGCTCCACCACCTTAGCGGGTCTTCTGGGTCTCCCTGTAACTGGCGGCTCCACCCCCTTAGGGGGTCTTCTGGGTCTCCCTGTAACTGGCGGCTCCACCCCCTTAGCGGGTCTTCTGGGTCTCCCTGTAACTGGCGGCTCCACTCCCTAAGGGGGTCTTCTGGGTCTCCCTGTAACTGGCGGCTCCACCCCCTTAGAGGGTCTTCTGGGTCTCCCTATAACTGACGGCTCTACCCCCTTAGGGGGTCTTCTGGGTCTCCCTATAACTGGCGGCTCCACCCCCTTCAGCTGGTCAGCAATGCTCAGAACAGACGAGAAATTAATTTCCAATTAATTTCCATAACGCGTCGAGTTAATTCTGATGTCGGATTCAGAATTAGTGTAAAATAAATTGTTATTCTAATATCATCGGCCTTAAGGGGGGAAAAAAAAGAAATTTTCTTCATATGTTTGTTTCGTGACACACGAACAGGTCGTGGGGGTTTGCCGCACGAATAACAAACACTTCGTTGGTTTCCTCACGATGGAGGTCTTTCAGAATTTACTGTCTTACATTTCTGGTCAAGTTGTGTTGGGTTGGGTTGGGTTCACGGTAATTGACTTATTTCCGTGTTGTGTGAGTTAACTGAGGGAGCCAGCTCTCTCTCTCTCTCTCTCTCTCTCTCTCTCTCTCTCTCTCTCTCTCTGCTCTCTCTCTCTCTCTGTCTCTCTCTCTCTCTCTCTCTCTCTCTCTCTCTCTCTCTCTCTCTCTTCTCTCTCTCTCTCTCTCTCTCTCTCTCTCACACACACACCTTGCGTAAGGTGCCAAGTGCGTAGAAGCTACCTGTCACTGAGGAAGGATGTGGCACCAGTGCCATATTACTGCTTACAGGTGAGAGAGAGAGAGAGAGAGAAGAGAGAAGAGAGAAGAGAGAGAGAAGAGAAGAAGAAGAAGAAGAAGAAAGAGAGAGAGAGAAAGCTCCAACAACAACAGCAACAATTGAAACAAAAACAGCAACAATTAAAACAACAACAGCGTAACACTTGCTCAATATAAAAACAAGGGTAATTCCAACAACAAGAACAGCCACAACAACAGCAACAACAACAGCTGGTGTAAACAAAACCCTCACATTATCAGATCTCCCAGAATAAATAAACCCATCTGAGTGACCCATAAAAAGCACCATTTTTATATGAAATTCGTAACTAGAGGACGTAAATCATCCTCCCACTCACACTATTGTCACGGTGGCAGCCGCATCAGTGTTGGCTATTGTCACGGTGGCGCTGCTGTACACGCAGTGCTGTTTGTGAAGGATGTTAAATAAGGAGAAATTTGCGTATTTATTCCGTATTTTCCGAAGGGGGTTCAATTTGTTCGTGTTTTTTTTTTGTGTGTGTGTGTGTGTGTGTGTTTGTGTGTGTGTGTGTGTGTGTGTGTGTGTGTGTGTGTGTGTTACAGTTGAATGATTGACAGTGATTGGCTGAATATTAAAGATAAAAAAAGGGGGTTACAGTACTTTACTTTTTAATAATAATATAATAAATAATCACCTAAATTTTGTGATAGATTCATTCTACTTTCATAATTCTTCATTTTTTTTAATCTATTTCGCGAAATAACAGCAAAATAAAAACAATAAAAAAATAAACAAACCCTACAAAATCAATAAGAGAATAACATTAGTGAAATGAAATTCAATAAAGTAACATATATATATATATATATATATATATATATATATATATATATATATATATATATATATATATATATATATATATATATATATATATATATATATATATATAAATATAACTTAACCCGGAGTTAATTGCTCGGCGACCTGCAGGAGGTCGGAAGGAAGTAACAACCAGGTGAGAGGAGACTACCAGGTCATACCTGGGGCCAGGTATGACCTGGTAGTCTCCTCTTACCTGGAGAGGGAAAAGAAGAGACGATAGAAGACGAGAAGAGACATGAGAGGAGGGAAGAAGTGGATAAGTAACAAGGTGAGGATAAAAATACATAGAAGTAGATATAAAGTACATATAAATAGATAGAAAGTACATGGAAATAGATAGAAAGGACATGGAAATAGATAGAAAGGACATAAAGATAGAAGTGGACTTGGGTGTCCACACCAAGGCTGTCTGTTGAGAAGAACTATCTACTTGTGTCAAGAATAAGGATTATTGTGTATTATCTAGGTGTGTGAGGCAAGAATAGTAACGCGGAAGGCTCTCTCCCCACCCTCCACTCCTTCCCAGCACTGCCGGCAGGAAAACAGAAGGTAAATATACCATAACATAATGGAAAGATGACTTGTAGTTTACAAGAGAGATGTTACTAACTTAACTACTGGTGTTACTATCTTTACTACTAGTGTTACTGTCTTAACTACTGGTGTTACTATCTTTACTACTGGTGTTACTATCTTTACTACTGGTGTTACTATCTTTACTACTAGTGTTACTGTCTTAACTACTGGTGTTACTATCTTTACTACTAGTGTTACTGTCTTAACTACTGGTGTTACTATCTTTACTACTGGTGTTACTATCTTTACTACTGGTGTTACTAACTTAACTACTGGTGTTATTCCACTGTCACTCATAGAACTGTGTGTACCAGTGGCTCTACTTATGAATACTGCTATGACTATCACAACAATCTACTACTACTACTACTACTACTGCTGCTGCTGCTGCTGCTGCTACTATTGTCTCTGCTGCTTCGTTGTCAGTTGGTCGTCCTGGTACAGTCCCTGAACAAACATCAGGATTCTCTTGACTTCAGAATTCTTCATCAAATAAATGGCCCATCAATGTTTATGATGGCCCATCAATGTTTATAATGGCCCATCAGTGCTTATGAATGTTCATCAAATGAATATATATGATGGGTTTAGTGAGTGGTCCAGGAAGGTAGCGAGTGCCCCAGGCAACATCTCGCTTCTGTTCTCTCTCCCCTTACCCAGTACCTTACTTATTACTACTTTCTGTTTATTATCACATTTGCTAACGTTTAAAGCCATCTGGGTCTGACCCAGCAATTCTGACTGATAGGATTTACACTGAACATGTAGGTCCTGCAGGATCTGGCGACCCCTACCACTAGGTGACTATGTATCTAATTGAGTCCTATACTTGCAGAGTGCTTGTCCAGTTGGTTCATGATTCTATTGTGTTCCAATCTGCAACATTAATCTGTAGTTTATTCCATTCTGCTGCTGTTCTCTTTGCAATCCTAAAAAAAAAACTTTGCATGCATTTGTGTTGCATCTTCTGTCTCGAAGTTTTATTCCATTGTCTCGAGTTATGGACTCATTGAGCACTTCAGATACTTCTTCTTGTTTGAGCTTCTCAAAGACATTCAGTATCTTAAAGGTTTTAATGAGATCTTCTCGTTGTCTCGGTTTCCAAAGAGAGACAAAGTTGAGTGGTTCGAGTGATGGTACCAGCTTGGTAGCTCTTCTCTGTAGCCTCTCCAGTGATGGTACCAGCTTGTTAGCTCTTCTCTGTACCCTCTCCAGTGATGGTACCAGCCTGGTAGCTCTTCTCTGTACCCTCTCCAGTGATGGTACCAGCCTGGTAGCTCTTCTCTGTAGCCTCTGCAACATATGTTCATCATTCATGTAATTTGGATGTCAACACTGGACGGTATATTGAAGATGCGGTCTAACAAGTACATTAGAGTCAATATGGTGCCTGGTATTTTATATGTGAAGTTCGTGGCTCTGAAACTCAGCATTGTGTTACCTTTGTTGCTCACAGATAGACATTGTTTGGCACTTTTGAGGTCGTTGCTTATGGTCACTCCAAGATGCCTTCTCTTGTTTTGGTTAGTTTGTTGCCAAATAACTGTGGTCTCAAACAATGGACAGAGTGGATAAAGATGGTGGATGAAGTTTGGAGGAGAGAATATGAGGAGACAATAGAAGAGAGGAGAAATAGAAGAGGAAAACAATAGGTGGAGAGGGTGAGAGGAGAGTGAGGAGGAAGCTAGCAGGAGGAGGAGACTTAGAAGAGGTAATAAAGAGGAGGCAGAGGGGGAATAAATAGGGAAGAAAGATGGATGGGAAGACTGATTTAGCGAGAGTGTTGGGGAGGATGAGTGTTGGAGAGGATGAGTGTTGGAGAGTGTTGGGGGTGAAGGAGGTAGAGGAAGAGAGAGAGAGAGAGAGAGAGAGAGAGAAATAAAGAGGGAAGAAAGATAGATGGGAAGGCTGGTGAGTGAGGCCAATATATCAGGCCTGTGTCTCCCTCCTGTCAGGGTACTCCCTTCCTGGAACAAATAGCGAAAGTAATCTGGTTAGGGTGCTTGTGCTCTCTCTTTCTTTATCTCTCTCTCTCTCTCTCTCTCTCTCTCACTATCTATCCATTTCTCTCCACTAATAACTAGTTTTTTCATCACATAAAGAGGTAACTTCAGTTATGCCCGGGGTAACTTGAGTTATGCCCTGGGTAACTTGAGTTATGCCCTGGGTAACTTGAGTTATGCCCGGGGTAACTTGAGTTATGCCCTGGGTAACTTCAGTTATGCCCGGGGTAACTTGAGTTATGCCCTGGGTAACTTCAGTTATGCCCTGGGTAACTTGAGTTATGCCCGTGGTAACTCCAGCCAGACTTGCTCTGAAGCAGGTCATCTGGTATGCAAATTAGAAGGGGAAAAAAATCTTTGCAGTCGCTTACAGGGTCAGCCTGCCAGGAGGGGAGCCTGTAAAGGACGGTCATCTTCAGCGCTGGAGAGATACATGGAGAGATACATGGAGAGATACGTGGAGAGATACGTGGATGAAGGGTGTGGCTGGTTTTTACCGTTTTGTGCAAAAAAACCCGACATATTTCGATGATTCAGAGCGGTTTGAAGCATATACGTACAAACCTCTTTATTTTTTAGCTAAAACACGTAAGCTATATCACACTTTTAATCGAGGCTGCAGCTACAGTTACATTTTATGGGAGCAGTGAGCCAAACTATATTAGTTTGTCAATTAGCGTGTATGCTTATTTTAGCTAAAAACTGAGGTATAGAATAGTATAGCAGCGGTATTGTGCTGGTGCACTATTTTATGTGATAGTGACAATCCCAGCGAGGCATCATATATCCCAGCGAGACATTAGACATCCCAGCGAGGTATCATATATCCCAGCGAGACATTAGACATCCCAGCGAGGCATCATATATCCCAGCGAGACATTACACATCCCAGCGAGGCATTACACATCCCAGCGAGGCATCACACATCACAGCGAGGCATCACACATCCCAGCAAGGCATCACACATCACAGCAAGGCATCACATCATCACACAAGCGGGCATCACACATCACAGCGAGGCATCACACATCACAGCGAGGGCATCACACATCACAGCGAGGCATCATCACACCATCACAAGCGAGGCATCACACATCCCAGCAGGCATCACACATCCCAGCAAGGCATCACACATCACAGCAAGGCATCACACATCACAGCGAGGCATCACACATCACAGCGAGGCATCACACATCACAGCGAGGCATCACACATCACAGCGAGGCATCACACATCACAGCGAGGCATCACACATCACAGCGAGGCATCACACATCCCAGCAAGGCATCACACATCACAGCAAGGCATCACACATCACAGCAAGGCATCACACATCACAGCGAGGCATCACACATCACAGCGAGGCATCACACATCACAGCGAGGCATCACACATCACAGCAAGGCATCACACATCACAGCAAGGCATCACACATCACAGCGAGGCATCACACATCACAGCAGGCATCACACATCCAGCAGGCATCACACATCACAGCGAGGCATCACACATCACAGCGAGGCATCACACATCACAGCAAGGCATCACACATCACAGCAAGGCATCACACATCACAGCGAGGCATCACACATCACAGCAAGGCATCACACATCACAGCGAGGCATCACACATCACAGCGAGGCATCACACATCACAGCAAGGCATCACACATCACAGCAAGGCATCACACATCCCAGCGAGGCATCACACATCACAGCGAGGCATCACACATCACAGCGAGGCATCACACATCACAGCAAGGCATCACACATCACAGCGAGGCATCACACATCACAGCAAGGCATCACACATCACAGCGAGGCATCACACATCACAGCAAGGCATCACACATCACAGCGAGGCATCACACATCCATGTACACCTCCTCTTTGTATGCCTCCCCTCTCTCATTTTATCCCTCTCCCCTCTCTTTCATTTTCCGTTTTCCCCTCTCCCATTTACATTATTTTCCATCCCTTCCCTTTTCTCTTTTCCCCTTCCCCTCTTTCTTTCTTTCTCTTCATCCCATTTCCCATTCCAATTTCCCCCCCTCCCCTCTTTCTTATAGCACCCACCTCCCCTCTCCCTCACCGTATATTAGCCTATATTAACGTATAATTACGTTTAATCACCAAAACATAGCGAAATTTAACACGTCAGACGCATTCAGTAAATTGTATGTGGTGTTATGTGTATACTGACACACAAACATACACCACATTCTCGTTCGTGGGAAAAGGCACGAACGAAATTTACAGAATGCGTCTGATAGTTTCGTGTATGCTGATACATAAACATACAGAAGAGGCTACAGTAGCGTTACTACGAAATTTTTACAGGCATTTGTAACCTTTTTTTTTTTGTAACGTCGTAAGACGTCGCAAGACGTGGTGATGGAGGCTCGATCCTTCGTCTGCTGGTTCGACATTTACATATATATATATATATATATATATATATATATATATATATATATATATATATATAGTATATATAACGAAAAAAAGACATATTTCATTGTGTTTGTTTATTATTAAATTATTGCAAACTTATCTGAAATATCTTTAGTTGGATTAGGCTAAATTAACTTAGGTAAGTTTTCTAAAAAAAAAATTGGTATAAAATTATTAATTTTTACAACGTATAAGAGAAAATTTTAGAAAGGACTTAATTTTAAACGAGTTCTTGCTAATTGACCAGTTTTACCTATTCCGTACGATATATATAATAATGATAATAATAATTATATTAATAATAATAATAATAATCGCCGACGAGCGGAAAAAGGCGCAAAATAACCAAAGGGGGAGTTGAATGATAGCTCTAGGCCTTTCGTGTTGCAATCAGCACATCATCAGGAGCTTGCAATGCTGCAGAACTGAACAGGAACCCAGCCTTAAAATTAGCTAGTATCTAGTGAACAATTACTTATAGTTAAGTTAGTGTGCTAGAATGACGTGTTCACATGACTCTCGTGTCCTCACCACTTAGCGTCTCATATTAAGTAATATGTGAGAAAACAATCATTGTCACCGTTCAGTAACAACCGGCACGGAGACAGTAACTCGGGAGATTAATTATGTATATTTCGACCCCCTTCTGAGGTCCTCTTCAGCAGAATGGGGTTGAAATATACAGACCAATTTTATACAGGAGAAGGGGTTACTAGCCCCTTGCTCCCGACATTTTAGTCGCCTCTTACGACACGCATAACTTACGGAGGAAGAATTCTTTTCCACTTCCCCATGGAGACTTTAGTTATTCATCATTGTAAAATATATTATCTCTGAGGTACTAATTCCTCGGAGCCTCTTAGACTCACTTACTGCGCTTAACTCATCTGATATAAACATTAAGATGCCTCTCAGTGTAAAAGTTCCGCAAAGAGATGAGCCCAGGAGAGTGATCTGACATGTTCCGGTGTAGATCATTACACCAGCCTCGCTCTCTGTCGCCCGGGTAACGATGCGGGTCGAACTACCACGATCCGCACGATAACAAGCCGTTAGAGCTGGGTGAGGGAGAAGGTGGAACGAGCGGGGGTGAGGCAGGGAGCCAGGGGTAACACATACCACACACACGCACGAAACAGGTGAGTTTTTTTATATATCTGGCAACACTTGTAGGGGCATACACCCTCACACACACACACACAACACACACACACACACACACACAACACACACACACACGACACTGGTGGACAGGAGGGTTAGGGGAGACATGATAACGACATATAAAATTCTGCGAGGAATTGACAAGGTGGACAAACACAGGATGTTCCAGAGATGGGACACAGAAACAAAGAGTTACAGTTGGAAGTTAAAGACTTGGATAAGTCAAAGGGATGTTAGGAAGTATTTCTTTAGTCATAGAGTTGTCAGGAAGTGGAATAGTCTGGCAAGTGAAGTAGTGGAGGCAGGAACCATACATAGTTTTAAGCTCATGGAGCAGGGGGAGAGAGAGGACCTAGTAGCGACCAGTGAAGAGGAGGGGCCAGGAGCTATGAACCGACCCCTGCAATCACAATTATGTGAGTGCAATTAGGTGAGTACACACATACACATAGATGGGTTATTTAGAGGTTGCTGAAGGGTTCCTATGAGTGTGTGTACCTACCTCAACGTGGTTGCAGGGGTCGATTCACAGCTCCTGGAGTGTGTGTGTGTGTGTGTGTGTGTGTGTGTGTGTGTGTGTGTGTGTGTATGTGTGTGTGTATGTGTGTGTGTGTGTGTGTGTGTGTATGTGTGTGTGTGTACTCACCTAATTGTACTCACCTAATTGTGGTTGCAGGGGTGTATGTGTGTGTGTGTGTGTAGACTAACTTGGTTCATTTTCTATCATCCCTCACTTTTTCTCTCTTCCTTCTTCCCTCCTTCCCTCCCTCCCCCCTTCCTTCATCTCCCGCCCACAATATGAGAGACACTTGGCAAACACACTCACACCCCTTGTACCCAGGTAAGCCTCTTGTGATAGCCTTGTTCTCTTTCTCTCTCTCTCTCTCTCTCTCTCTCTCTCTCTCTCTCTCTCTCTCTCTCTCTCTCTCTCTCTCTCTCTCTCTCTCTCTCCCCATTCACATATATTAAACTGTATTTTTCATAGCCTTGTTTATTGCCTTACTCTGCTGCTCTTTCTATATTTATTCTCCGTCTCCCGTGTCTGCCCCATCTTTATTATACTCAAGAATGTGTGTGTGTGTGTGTGTGTGTGTGTGTGTGTGTACTCACCTAATTGTGGTTGCAGGGGTCGAGACTCAGCTCCTGGCCCCGCCTCTTCGCTGTCTGCTACTGGGTCTCTGCTCTCCCTGCTCCATGAGCTTTATCATACCTTGTCTTAAAACTATGTATGGTTCCTGCCTCCACTATATCTTTCTCTAGACTATTCCACTTCCTGACTACTCTGTGGCTGAAGAAATGCTTCCTGACATCCCTTTGACTCATCTGAGTCTTCAGCTTCCAGTTGTGTCCCCTTGTTTCTGTGTTCCCTCTTTGAAACAACCTGTCACTATCTACCTTGTCAATTCCCCGCAGTATTTTGTATGTCGTTATCATGTCTCCTCTGACCCTTCTTTCCTCCAGTGTTGTTAGTCCTATTTCCCTCAACCTTTCTTCATAGGACAGACCCCTGAGTTGTGGAACTAACCTTGTCGCAAACCTTTGCACTTTCTCTAGTTTCTTTACGTGCTTGACCAGGTGTGGGTTCCAGACTGGTGCTGCATATTCTAGTATGGGCCTGACGTACACGGTATACAGTGTCTTGAACGATTCCTTGTTAAGGTAACGGAACGCTAATCTAAGGTTTGCCAGACGCCCATATGCTGCCGCAGTTATCTGGTTGATGTGTGCTTCCGGAGACGTGCTTGGCGTTATACTCACCCCAAGGTCTTTCTCCTTTGCCGAGGTTTGTAGCCTTTGTCCGCCTAGCTTGTGTGTGTGAGTGTGAGTGTGTGTGTGTGTGTATGTGTATGTGTGAGAGAGTGTGTGTGTGTGTGTGAGAGAGTGTGTGTGTGTGTGTGTGAGTGTGTGTGTGTGTGAGAGTGTGTGTGTGTGTGTGTGTGTGAGTGTGTGTGTCTGTGTACTCACCTATTTGTACTCACCTATTTGTGGTTGCAGGGGTCGATTCATAGCTCCTGGCCCCGCCTCTTCACTGATTGCTACTAGGTCCTCTCTCTCCCTACTCCATGAGCTTTATCAAACCTCGTCTTAAAACTATGTATGGTTCCTGCCTCCACTACGTCACTTTCTAGGCTATTCCACTTCCTGACAACTCTATGACTGAAGAAATACTTCCTAACATCCCTTTGACTCATAGGAGTCTTCAACTTCCAATTGTGACCCCTTGTTTCTGTGTCCCCTCTCTGGAACATCTTGTCTCTGTCCACCTTATCTATTCCTCGCAGTATTTTATACGTCGTTATCATGTCTCCCCTATACCCTCCTGTCCTCTAGTGTCGTCAGGCCGATTTCCCTTAACCTTTCTTCGTAGGACAATCCCCTTAGCTCTGGGACTAGTCTTGTTGCAAACCTTTGCACTTTCTCTAATTTCTTGACGTGCTTGACCAGGTGTGGGTTCCAAACTGGTGCTGCATACTCCAGTATGGGCCTGACGTATATGGTGTACAGAGTCTTGAATGATTCCTTAGTGAGGTATTGGAACGCTATTCTTAGGTTTGCCAGCCGCCCGTATGCTGCAGCAGTTATCTGATTGATGTGTGCCTCAGGAGATGTGCTCGGTATTATACTCACCCCAAGATCTTTTTCCTTGAGTGAGGTTTGCAGTCTTTGGCTACCTAGACTATACTCTGTCTGCGGTCTTCTTTGCCCTTCCCCGATCTTCATGACTTTACATTTGGCGGGGTTAAATTCAAGGAGCCAGTTACTGGACCAGGCTTGTAGCCTGTCCAGGTCTCTTTGTAGTCCTGCCTGATCCTCGACTGATTTAATTTTTCTCATTAACTTCACATCATCTGCAAACAGGGACACTTCTGAGTCTATCGCTTCCGTTATGTCATTCACATATACCAAAAACAGTACAGGTCCTAGGACTGACCCTTGTGGAACCCCACTCGTCACAGGTGCCCACTCTGACACCTCGTCACGTACCATGACTCGTTGTTGCCTCCCTGTCAGATATTCTCTGATCCATTGCAGTGCCTTTCCTGTTACGTGTGCCTGATCCTCTAGCTTTTGCATTAACCTCTTGTGAGGAACTGTGTCGAACGCCTTCTTGCAGTCCAAGAAAATGCAGTCTATCCACCCCTCTCTCTCGTGTCTTACTTCTGTTACCTTGTCATAAAACTCCAGTAGGTTTGTGACACAGGATTTTCCTTCCCTGAAACCGTGCTGGTTGTCGTTTATAAGCTTGTGTCTTTCTAGGTGTTCCACCACTCTCCTCCTGATGATCTTCTCCATGACTTTGCATACTATACACGTCAGTGACACAGGTCTGTAGGTTAATGCCTCGTGTCTGTCTCCTTTCTTAAAAATTGGGACTACATTTGCCATCTTCCACGCCTCAGGTAGTTGCCCAGTTTCAATGGACGTGTTGAAGATTTGTGTTAGTGGCACACACAACATCTCTGCTCCCTCTCTAAGGACCCACGGTGAAATGTTGTCAGGTCCCACCGCTTTTGAGGTATCGAGTTCACCTAGCAGCTTCTTCACCTCCTCCTCGGTTGTGTGTATTTCATCCAGTACTTGTTGTGTGTGTGTGTGTGTGTGTGAGTGTGTGTGTGTGTGTGTGTGTGTGTGTGTGTGTGTGTGTGTGTATGTGTGTGTCAAAAAAGCCTCGTATCGATTTTGGGTTGTGTAAGTTTTGATTTGTTTATTTTTATTATACGAGGAAGAGGAGGAGGAAGAAGAGGAGGAGGAAGAGGAGGAAGAAGAGGAGGAGGAAGAAGAGGAGGAGGAAGAAGAGGAGGAGGAAGAAGAGGAGGAGGAAGAAGAGGAGGAGGAAGAAGAGGAGGAAGAAGAGGAGGAGGAAGAAGAGGAGGAGGAAGAAGAGGAGGAGGAAGAGGAGGAAGAAGAAGAGGAGGAGGAAGAAGAGGAGGAAGAAGCAAAAGAGAAGACATCATAAAAACTACACTAAGTGTGTGTGTGATCTCAACAATGTTGTCTTTACGACGACATTGTCTTGTTTATCCTCCAAACATTGTCTTGTTTATCCTCCAAACATTGTCTTGTTTATCCTCCAAACATTGTCTTGTTTATCCTCCAAACATTGTTTTGTTTATCCTCCAAACATTGTCTTGTTTATCCTCCAAACATTGTTTTGTTTATCCTCCAAACATTGTCTTGTTTATCCTCCAAACATTGTCTTGTTTATCCTCCAAACATTGTCTTGTTTATCCTCCAAACATTGTCTTGTTTATCCTCCAAACATTGTCTTGTTTATCCTCCAAACATCGTCTTCACTCTCACTCAAGGCAACCACGCAGTGTTTTCTTAAATAATTAGAGCAAATTAGGTTAACTTAAGACAATATTTGTCTTAGCAAAGACAAACAAACTACAAAATACATTGTAATATACATTATTAGGTAGTCTATATTCACAGTAAATTATATAAACTAAAAATGATGTATATACATAAATTTCTCATAATAGATGGGAACAATTATTAAATGGCTATTAATATAAATCCTGCCTGCAGTAGCGGATTAATAAAAGGCTTTTATAGTGGAGGGTGAGGGTGGACACTTGTGTTGGTGAGGGGCTTTTCACCCTAGGAACTGGCGCACCTCTTCTTCTGATTAATCCTGATTATCTTTTTGTCCTCTATTCGCCAGGTTGTGCGTTACCTGGAGGTTGCCAAGAGTCGCTTCTGGGGGTCAGCGCCCCCGCGGCCCCGGCCAAGACTAGGCCTCCTAGTGACTGGTCTGTTCCCACCGCCCTCGGTACAATGTATGCACCACAGGAAGGCTGATCAGGAACTGTTTTGAGGACTCTGATGAGTTCCCTCCTGAATACAGCTAGGGGGAGTTTGTTGGTAATACCCCTTATGCATCAAGGGAAGGTTTTGAAGAGTCGTGGTCCCTTTACACTTAAAAAGTTTTCTCTCAGTTAACTTATTGCTTCCCTCCAGTATCTTCCAGGTGTACATTATGAAGTATCTTTCACAGTAATACAGTTCTAGGGACTTCAAGCACTTAGTGTAATTTAATTCCTCGACTGAGTTTATAGAAGCAGCGTACGTTCCATATCCTTCAATGAAAGACCTAATTCTATTTGTTTTTGATCTGGATTTTGCATATAAGTATTTTGGATTTCTCTTAATTTCACTTATGGTCTTTTCAGCTCCCTCTGTCTCTTGTGGACTCTGTATGATGCATTCAGTTTGAGCTTAACGTTTCTCACCTCTCTATCCAGTGATACCTTTTATTCTACGGAAAGTCTGCTGCCTTTAAGAAGCTCTGTTATTCGTTGTCTTCGCCTATAGAGGGAACGCCTCTCCCTTTCCAACCTGCACCTTCTCCCCCTTCATTACTCTGTGGCTGGAGCATAGTACCTCTAGTGCCACTGAGCTCATCCTCTCGAAATATTGGTTTAGGTCCTCGTTTATCACAGTGTCTTTCCAGCATATTCCAGTATGCTCACGGTAGATTGGCTTCCAGTTGATGTCCTTGTTGTTAAAGTTAAATTTGTTGAACGTACTCTCGTTGTTGAGATAAGAGATAAGATAAGATTTTGTTCGGATTTTTGACCCCAGAGGGTTAGCCACCCAGGATAACCCAAGAAAGTCAGTGCGTCATCAAGGGACTGTCTGTCTTATTTCCATTGGGGTCCTTCAATCTTGTCCCCCAGGATGCGACCCACACCCGTCGACTAACACCCAGGTACCTACTTGCTTGCTAGGTGAACGGGGACAGCAGTGTTTCCACCCGGCCGGGGATCGAACCACGGACACTCGGTGTGTGAGGCGAGAGCGTTGCTTATTCTGTTAGGTTGTGGACCGAGTTTACCGTCTTCCACACGGTAACGTTCAGAACCAGGTCTTCAATATTAGTGTATATAAGGGCTGAGATATTTTCCAGCCTAGTCGCTTCTGCTAGTGGCTGGCATAAGGAGAATTTGTTCCATTGTCTTAGTAGTTCAGCTGCGCGAGACTGTTCATCTGAACTATCTCCCGGGTCTCTCTCTCTCTCTCTCTCTCTCTCTCTCTCTCTCTCTCCTCTCTCACTCTCTTTCTCTCTGCTAGTGTAGTTAATGCTAGTCTTCAAGAGAGGCTGCCGAAGCTTCCCGGGCAATAATCACTTAATTCCCGCTGTATTTTTTCCCCTATATTTTCCCTTCTGATTTCTTTCTCTCTCGTTCTTTCTCTTATGCCTTCTTCCTACCTATTTCAAACTTGTTTTCTTCTTTATCTCCCTCCTCCTCCTCCTCATTTTCTTCCTATCCCCGGAGAATGACAAGTTTGTCCTGCGTGTCCCTTCCGCTGCGAGGATGTGGAAGGGAGGGGGAGGAGAAGATGTATAGGAAGAGGAAGGGGAAGGGGGATGTGAGGGGGGAGGGGAAAGGAGGGTAGCGAGGACTGACAGGGCAAAGAATAGAAGTTGGGACGGGTATGGAGAGGTGGGGGTGGAGAGGGGTGGAAGATGAGAAGGGTGTGGATGAGAGGGATTGGATGTGGATAGGGAAGAGGTGGATAAGAGACGATAATTAATTTATTGAGCAAAATATATACGTACACAGACGTCACAGACCGGGCCGCAGGGGCGTTGACCCCTGGAACTCTCTCCAGGTATACTCCAGGTATACACATGCATACTCTCCCCTCTCTCTCTCTCTCTCTCTCTCTCTCTCTCTCTCTCTCTCTCTCTCTCTCTCTCTCTCTCTCTCTCTATCCTTCCTTGCTCACAGTTTCCTTCCATTATTGCCATCTCCATCTCCATTTCCATCCTCATCTTTTTCTCCCTCATGATATTTATTATTGTTCAGTTTCTTTTCTTTTTTCGCCGTCTCTCTCTCTCTCTCTTTTACACAGGGTTTGACAAGGTTAGGTTAAATCCCTAGCTTTATTGACAAGCTATTTACAAGTTAAGGGTTTCTAACTTTATTGACAAGCTAAGAGCTGTTACCTACATCAGCTCATTTGAAAGCATTTTTATTGTTATGAAACATACAAGTAGGGAACAGGATGAAGTTGGAGCCATCTGTGGGCCAGCTGTGAGGTTGTGAGCCATCTGTGGGCCAGCTGTGAGGTTGTGAGCCATCTGTGGGCCAGCATTTTCATTTGATCAACTGACTTTATCTCGTTGACATCATAATGCTGTACGAATGTGTTCCAGACTCGAGTCATCCTGGGATAAATGATCTCAGATGAAGTGATGTTCTGGAGAAGGTTACAGCCAGAGTGAAGTTGCTGCTTGCTGCCCGTCTTGTGGTATAGAAGCTTGCTTCTCGCTGTCCTCGAAGTGGTGCCAAGTGTGGTACTTTGACAATGTTGGCCTTGTACATAACAGTAAGGCCACCCACATCCCTCCTGTATTGAAGGCTCTGCTGAAATGACAGATTTATCCAGGATGGGTCCAGGCGAGAGATGAGACGTCTTGCTTTGTTTTCTACTCTGTCAAGCAGTCGCAGATGAGACGGGAGGGGAGGGCAGGCAAACCAAGAAAGTGGAGCATACTCAAGGTGTGAGCGTACTTGTGCCTCGTACAGAATCTTGCAACTCCTACCGTCAAGCAAATGCGAGATACGTCGAAGTGCTGTGAGCTTCCTGGCCGCCTTGTTTGCAAGATTTATAACGTGGTTCTTCATGGTCAGTTTGGAGTCAAATTTCACCCCAAAGATATCAACTTCTTCCCCAGGTACCAACACTCTCCCATTCATACTTACTACTGCTCCGGCATTACCATCATGGTGCCTAGAGACCATCATCATTTGTGTTTTCTCAGGTGCAAATGTTACCTGCCATCGGTTTGTCCAAGCTGATATAGCTCTTAGCTGGTGATTGATGTAGCTTAGAGCAGCTGGCATTTCTTCTCTTGGATAAGTAAATGTCAGAGTACAGTCGTCTGCATATGCATGGGATTCTGGGATCAGATGAAGAAGGTCATTGAAGTAGACATTCCATAACAATGGTCCCAGCACACTTCCCTGTGGAACACTTGCCCCAATAGGATGTCTTGCTGATTCTGTTCCATTGAGAACTACCCTTAGAGATCTACCGTGAAGGTAATCACTGAGGAGACAGTGCTTGCAGTTTTGCCAAGAGGCCCTGGTGCCACACTCAGTGGAAAGCACCAGCAATGTCCAGTGCTTCCACACAGCTGAATTTTGTATTCATCCAGTGACTGGTGCCATTTAGTGGAGAGGTTTAACAATAGATCAGCAGCAGAGTAACCTTTCCTGAAGCCATATTGACGGTCAGAAAGTAGTGAGTGGTAGTCAAAAAACTCCATCATTTGTCTTGAGATTTTTGTCTCAAGGATCTTGCCAGTGATTGACAGGAGTGACACTGGTCTGTAGTTGCTGATTTCTGCTCTGCTCTTCTTTTTGTGAACAGGGACTACATTTACCTCTTTCCACAGAGAAGGTCATTTACACTGTACTAGACAGTGCTGAAAGATGCGAGTTAGAGGTGCTGCTAGCTGGTCTATACATCTTCTCAGCAATCTTGGGCTCAGCTTGTCTGGGCTCACAGCCTTTTCTTGGTCAAGCGATTTAAAAAGAAGCTGCACCTCCTCCTGCCTTACTGTCACCACTGACAGTTTTGACACAGTTCTTGCAGCTAGCCAAGGAGGGTCCCTTGCTGGATCAGGAACTTGCATTTTGGTAGCAAAGTGTTCGGGAAAGAGGTCCGCTTTCTCTTGACTACTAGTAGAGGTTGTCCCATCCTGTCAATTTAGAGGTGGAATAAGTTCATCGGGCAGATAACCTTGTCTGTCCTTGACCAAGGACCACCAGGTTATGGAGGCCACTCTACCTGATGCTAGCTTTCTTTTTGTGTCCACCTCCCATTTACAGATGGCCCACTTTTGGACTTCACCTGTATGCCTACAGACTTGCCTGTGCAAGTTCCTGTTATCTCTCTCTCTCTCTCTCTCTCTCCTCTTCCTCTTCTCTCTCTTCTCTACTTCTTCTCTCTTATCTCCCCATCTTCCTTACTTCCTACTTCTATCTCTCTTATCTCCCCTTCAATCTATCTTACTTCCCTTTCCATCTCTCTTTCCCCTTCCATCTTTATATTTATCTTACTTCTTTCCATTTCTCTTGATTCCCTCTTCCATCCAACCATTCCTGTCTTTCTCTCTTTTGCCCTCCCTCCCAATTACACTCCCTTTTTTTCCCTCCCTCCTTTCCTCCCTCTTTGATCTGTTTCTTATCACCTTGCTCCCTCTTTTTCCCCTCGTCTGGCACCTTCTTCCCTCACTGGTGTGAGGGTAGAAGGGATAGATGGGATCCATCACAATCACTACTTCTATCTATCCACCTTCAAACTTAACTTACCACTATCTACCCGCATTCAAAATAACTTTCTACTATCTCCACCTTTTATCCATCCCGTGGATGGTAGTGCAAGAACATATGGATTCACAAAAGGTCTAGAGACTAGGCCTATCGATATATATTTACAATTTACTTTTCATCTCTTAAAAGCTAATTTAGGTTATTTGTTTAACTTGCCTGGTATTTTATATTCATTAATAATATAACTTGATATATTACACAGTTTATTATACTGTTCCTATATTCCTCCATAAGTGGACAATAAAACACACAGTATTCAAGATGGTGACCATAGGCCTAGCCACATACTTTGCATTTAGATTGATCATCGTCTGTGTGTCTGTCAGACCGTCAGGAGTACTTGTAACCAAGCCTAAGTCTGGCTTCTACACCATCAGTCAGTCTGTGTGTCTGTCAGACTGTCAGCTGCTGAATCCATTCCAAAAAATATTCATTGGTCATTTAAATTGTGAAGTCTGTACACTTCAGGTTAGACGGCTGTTGAATGAATGATGGTCAGTGTTTTTTTCTTTTGGGGGGGGGAGAAGAGGTCACCTTACATTGGTGGGAGGTGACCAGTGTTTCAATAAAAAATATTGGTTAAGCCCGCCTAAGAAAAATCCCCCTCACCTATCCCCTCACACTATACACTACCACCACCCCTGCACTACCACCGTCCCTACACTACCACCATCCCTACACTACCACCATCCCTACACTACCACCATCCCTACACTACCACCATCCCTACACTACCACCATCCCTACACTACCACCATCCCTACACTACCACCATCCCTACACTACCACCATCCCTACACTACCACCATCCCTACACTACCACCGTCCCTGCACTACCACCGTCCCTACACTACCACCACCGTCCCTACACTACCACCATCCCTACACTACCACCATCCCTACACTACCACCATCCCTACACTACCACCATACCTGCACTACCACCATAACTGCACTACCACCATCCCTGCAATACCACCATCCCTGCACTACCACCATCCCTACACTACCACCATCCCTGCACTACCACCATCCCTACACTACCACCACCCCTGCACTACCACCATCCCTACACTACCACCACCCTCACTACCACCATCCCTATCACTACCACTATCTTATACATACTACTATCCTTACATTTACTACTATCTCTTACTACTATCTCTTACATTTACTACTATCTTACATACTATTACTATTCTATATTCTTCATTTGCACTATTTACATTTTTACTATCTCTACTACTACCATTCTACATTACTACTATCTCTTACATTTCACTATCTTTACTATCTATTATTCATTATCTCTTATCATTTTACTACTATCTCTATACATTACTATTACATTTGGCTACTATTTACATTCTACTACTATTTATCTCTTACATATTTACTACTATCTCTTACTTCATTACTATCTTTACATTCTTATCTCTACTTTCATTACTATATCCCTACATTCCACTACCTCCTTCTTACACTAACCACCCTGACTACACATCTACTCTCCACATTCCTAACTACCATCTCCCTACTACTCCACTCCCTATCTCCACATCCACATTATTCTTACATTTGGCTACTACTATCTCTTACATTTTATTTACTTATTCCTTTACTCATTACTATCTTTTGTACTAACTTTCATGTACATCTTACTTTTATTCTTACATTTGGCCATCTCATTTTACTATCCTTTTACTACTATCTACACTACTACCATCTACACTACCACCATCCTTCATCCACTAATACTATACACCTCCCTACACTACATTCATTACACTATCCTTTACATTTTTACTATCTCTATATTTACTACTTTCTATTTACCCATTCTTCATTTGCCATTATCCTTACATTACTACTACTACTACTCATACTACCTACTTATCTCTTACATTCCATCACTATCTTACATTACTATCCTATATACCATTACATTTTAAATTATTACATATTTTACACTACTTACTATTTACATCATTACTATCTCTTTATCATTTATATTCCCTTTACATTCATTACTTTACCTCCCCTACCATTACACTTCCATATATCCACTATCTTACATTACACCTCCCATCCTTCCTGTATCTGCCCATCCTCTACTCCTTACATTACTACTTATCCCATTTTATTATTCTCCATTACTATACTCATACTACTACTCATTCCTTATATTTACATACTACTCCATTTCATCCCTATCCTTACACCACTCCTGCACTACTACATTCCTAATAATATTCTTACTATCTTAATTTCTACTATCTCTTAATTTACTACTATTCTTACATCTTATATTGTTACTATCTTAATTTACTACTATCTTGCATTTGCTACTATTTTATAATTTACTCCCAACTTTATTACTACTACCCCTTACACTACACCATCCTACTTCTACCACATCCTTACACTACCATTCCTAACTAAACTGTCCTTCATCACCTATTTATACATTACATTATAATTACTACTTTCCCATTTACTACTACCTCTTACATTTACACTATTCCTTGTATCATTCTACTTATTCTATTTCTACTACTTTTACATTTCACTACTATTCTTACATTTATTACTACCTTTACATTTACTACTATCTCTTACATTTGCTTACTATTCCTTAATTTACATTTATCTTTACTATTTTAATTTCAATTTCTTATTTATCTATATTTGCTACTATTCTATATTTGGCCATATATCTTTACTATATTACTACTCATTTTACATTACATTCTTTATCATTTCACTATTCTTAATTTACTTACTATCTCTTACATTTCATTACTATTCTTTACATTTACTACTTATTCTTATTTCTACTTATCTCTTACATTTGCTACTATCTTTTACTACTACTATCTTTACTTATCCATTATTATTTTATTACTATTCTTATATTTTATTACTATATTCTTACATTTCATTATATTCTTATTTGCTACTATCTCTTATTCACTTACTATTCTATTTACTACTATCTCTTAATTACTACTATCTCTTATATTTACTACTATCTCTTACATCTTACTATCTCTTACATTTACTACTATCTCTTACATTTGGCTACTATCTCTATAAATATTCATACACCATCCTTACATAATCTTATCTCCTTACTACTATCCTTATTCTTTCTCCAATCAAAGAGAGACTTTCCTTCTGAGGCGCTGTATGGCTCTTACGGGTCATACACAATATCATAATAACCAGAATAACGGCTTTACGTGCCCTGCTGGAGTATGCTCCACCTCCCTCGACTTCATATTTCTTCAAATTCTTTAGGTAGAATTTTATTTTTATTTGGGAGAGATCTGTTTCCTTCATCGAAAGGGTTTTTGATCCATGCAATTGGAGCTCCTCTTCTTTTTCTTCTTCTTCTTCCTCGGAGCAAACCCCACTGTCCTAAATTCCTCCCACTTCCCTACCTCTTCCCTTTGCTCTTTCTCTCATCCCTTACGTCACTTTTTCCTCTTCCTTCTCTTCCTTCTCCCTCTCTCCTCTTTCCTTTCTCCTTTCCCCCTTCCTCCTCCTCTTTCCTTCCTTCCTCCTGCCTCTACCCTCTTCCACCACTCCCACTCAACTCCTCCCCCCCCTACCATCTTGAGGAAGCCACAACTTGTAAATACATTTGTGTGCGTCGCCTGGCGTAGATGAGCGCATATCTCTCTATACTATTTCTGGTGCCAGTGACACCACTCTTTACTGATATAATGAAGAGCTTCACTTCTCTTCGAATCATTTCGTATACATATAAAGAAGAAAACACCGCACTCCCGTGTGTAAGAGACTCCAGTTCCTGCTGGAAAGTCACACCCTGGTTAGTTATTTTAGCACTCCGGTCGTCTCCCACCGAGGCAGGGTGACCCGACGAAAGAGGAAACACTTTCACCATCATTCATTCAATCAAAGTCTTGCCAGAATGGCGCCGACCCCACAGTTCAGATAACCCTTCAGGCCGCAACAGCTTCACTCCTTCAGAGTGCAGGCGCTTGACTCCCCACCGCCAGGACTCAAGTCCGGCTAACCAGTTACCCCTTTACTCCCTTCGTAAATATTACCTTGTTCACACTCCAACAGCACGTCAAATCATCAAACTATTTGCCTGCAGTCACTCCTAGCCAGTGCCCTAGCACTCAAAAGCTTTTTACTTATACAAGGGAAATATGCACCCTCTCTGTCACTCCCTATGTTCTGGCCTCCCTTTCGTGCATATATTGAACAAAGGCACCAACCACTCCAAAGTTACCTGTACATCCCCACCTGCTTTAACATTCTTGTCTTAATCCCATCTCTCCTCCTCCTCTGCTGTGTATACTGGCTACCTCATCTTCGCCTGTTAGTGGGACTTGTAAACGGACCGAGTTGGGCCAAAACGTCTTCATAAGCTTCATGGTATTGTCTTTCTGTCCTTTATCCCAGCTGCTTTACACCCTTTCATTCTACCCACTGCCTCACGTACCTCATTCCCACTCACATCTGGCTCTTCTTCACTCCTAAAATATGTTAAACCTCCCTGCCCAGTGCAAGACATCCTTGCATCCCGCTCTTTATCAATATTCAACAACTTTTCAAAATATTCCCTCCATCTTCGGGGTACCTCATACTCCCATCTATTGGCTCCCCTCTTTTATTTTTAACTGTTAATAAACTCATTTTTTTCTAAGCTTTCTCACCTTATTGATCTCACTCCAGAACTTTTTCTTATTCTTAATAAAAATTTGTTGATAAAAACTCACCTATTCTCTCTTTGGCTTTCTGCACTCTCACTCCAGTAATATAACTCATCCAGTATCTCACCCCGGTAATATATCTCACCCCAGTAATATAACTCACCCAATATCTCACCCCAGTAATACAACCCATGCTATATCTCACCCCAGTAATATAACTCACCCAGTATCTCACCCCAGTAATACAACCCATCCTATATCTCACCCCAGTAATATAACTCACCCAATATCTCACCCCAGTAATACAACCCATCCTATATCTCACCCCAGTAATATAACTCACCCAATATCTCACCCCAGTAATACAACCCATGCTATATCTCACCCCAGTAATATAACTCACCCAGTATCTCACCCCAGTATTACAACCCATCCTATATCTCACCCCAGTAATATAACTCACCCAATATCTCACCCCAGTAATACAACCCATGCTATATCTCACCCCAGTAATATAACTCACCCAATATCTCACCCCAGTAATACAATTGAAGGCCATTTCTAACCAGTAATACAACATTGGCTATACCTCACCCCGGTAGTACAAAAGTGAGTCATTTCTCACCCCTGTAGCATATTAGCGGCCATATTTCACCCCAAGTGGCCAAGTGTCAGCTCAAAGTGGCCGCTTGACTAACTCCTCTTCCCCTCCAACAATACTTTGTCAACTCCGTTTGTACGTAGGCGAGAAAAAATAAATTTCAGATGCGAGGGAGATGATTTTGAACATCTCTGAGGCCCACTATGTATGTTACTCGTGATGTGGGCGATGTTCTAGTGTTCATCAGGTGTTCTAAGATATTTTAATGTGAGAATTAGACACATGTGTAACATCTGGGTATCTTTACTTAAGACGTTTCGCCTGTGCTCTAATTATCATCGTGTCGGTATTTTATACCAGTCATGTATATGCTTTAACGTGTTCCAAGATGTTTCAACGTGTTCCAAGATGTTTTAACGTGTTCCAAGATGTTTTAACGTGTTCTAAGATGTTTTAACGTGTTTCTAAGATGTTTTAACGTGTTCTAAGATGTTTTAACGTGTTCTAAGATGTTTTAACGTGTTCTAAGATGTTTTAACGTGTTCTGAGATGTTTTAACGTGTTTCTAAGATGTTTTAACGTGTTCCAAGATGTTTTAACGTGTTCCAAGATGTTTTAAAGTGTTCTAAGATGTTTTAACGTGTTCCAAGATGTTTTAAAGTGTTCTAAGATGTTTTAACGTATTTCGAGATGTTTTAACGTGTTCTAAGATGTTTTAACATGTTCTAAGATGTTTTAACGTGTTTCGAGATGTCCGAAGAAGGAGTTTGAAGATATTTTTTTCAGTGTGTTCACATATGTTTACAGGTGTTCACAGGAGTTCACAGGTGTTCCAGCCACTTGCCCAAGTGTGTCAAGATGCTCTCAAGCGAACCAAGGTGTTCTTCAGGTGCTCTGAAGTGTTCTTGTGTGCTTCCCTAGGTGTCCCACAAACAACGTTTATGTAAATGCTATCGTAATATTTCTATAAATTAAATAATATTTAATAAATAAATTAATAAATAAAAAAGGCCTATGTAAAAATAGGAGTAAGTAAACTTGAGGAGGTTCGGAATAAAATGGGGAAAAAATATTTAAACAGTAAACATGGAAATGACAAAATAGAATAAATTAGACGAAAATAAAGAAGCAATAAAGAACGAGAGAATAAATGACATAATTAAGAACAAATTAGAGGGACTCGAAATAAACCTGTGAGTAATTTAACGATTCTCAGTGAATAAATCTGTGAGTAATTTAACGATTCTCAGTGAATAAATCTGTGAATAATTTAACGATTCTCAGTGAATAAATCTGTGAGTAATTTAACGATTCAGAGTGAATAAATCTGATGATTTAGGATATGTAAGAATGTGTAAGAGAAGAAGAAATACAAAATGGGAATAAGTGAGAGGCTGTGAATCAGAGGTGTTGTTATGCTCTGAATGTTCTGTTGCTCTCCTAGGTTCCCCACAACGTTTATGTAATGCTTCGTAATTTTTATATTAATAATATTTTCAGATAATATATAAAGGTGTTTTTGTGCTATCAACTCTCTCTCTCTCTCATCATCTCTAATCTCTCTACTCTCTCATCTCTCGATCTCTCTCTCTATCCCTCTCTCTCTCTCACTCTCTCATCTCCTCTCTCTCTCTCTCTCTCTCTCTCTCTCTCTCTCTCTCTGCTCTCTCTCTCTCTCTCTCTCTCTCTCTCTCCCTCTCTCTCCCTCTCTCTCTCTCTCCCCCTCTCTCTCTCTCTCTCATCATCTCTCTCTCTCTCTCTCTCTCTCTCTCTCTCTCTCTACTCTCTCTCTCTCTCCCTCTCTCTCCCTCTCTCTCTCTCCCCCTCTCTCTCTCTCTCTCTCTCTCTCTCTCTCTCTTCTCTCTCCTCCCTCCCTCTCTCTCCCCTCTCTCTCTCTCTCCCCTCTCTCTCTCTCTCTCTCTCTCTCTCTCTCTCTCTCTCTCTCTCTCTCTCTCTCTCTCTCTCTCTCTCTCTCTCTCCTCTCTCTCTCCCCTCACACCTGCCTAATCAAGATAGAACTAATGGTCCTCTTCAGCAGATAGTCGGGTGTGACTACAAGTCCTCTGCTATCTCTTCCATCTTTCTCTTTCTTCCCTCCCTCCCTCCCTCCCTCCCTCCCTCCTCCTCCCTCCCTCCTCCCTCCCCCCTCCTTCAACACCCAGCCATGACAGGGGAAGACGATGACAAACAAAATAACAATAATATTTACACTTCAAACCTAGACGAGAGATCATCTCTAAGCATCTCCCGACAGTGACGCGGAACTCCCGACAGTGACGCGGAACTCCCGACAGTGACGCGGAACTCCCTGACAGTGACGCGGAACTCCCGACATGACGCGGAACTCCTCGACAGTGACGCGGAACTCCCGACAGTGACGGGAACCGACAGTGACGCGGAACTCGACAGTGACGCGGAACTCCGACAGTGACGCGGAATCCGACGTGACGCGGAACTCCCGACAGTGACGCGGAACTCCCGACAGTGACGCGGAACTCCCGACAGTGACGCGGAACTCCCGACAGTGACGCGGAACTCCCGACAGTGACGCGGAACTCCCGACAGTGACGCGGAACTCCGACAGTGACGCGGAACTCCCGACAGTGACGCGGAACTCCCGACAGTGACGCGGAACTCCCGACAGTGACGCGGAACTCCCGACAGTGACGCGGAACTCCCGACAGTGACGCGGAACTCCGACAGTGACGCGGAACTCCCGACAGTGACGCGGAACTCCCGACAGTGACGCGGAACTCCCGACAGTGACGCGGAACTCCCGACAGTGACGCGGAACTCCCGACAGTGACGCGGAACTCCCGACAGTGACGCGGAACTCCCGACAGTGACGCGGAACTCCCGACAGTGACGCGGAACTCCCGACAGTGACGCGGAACTCCCGACAGTGACGCGGAATTCGCGACAGTGACGCGGAACTCCCGACAGTGACGCGGAACTCCGACAGTGACGCGGAACTCCCGACAGTGACGCGGAACTCCCGACAGTGACGCGGAACTCCCGACAGTGACGCGGAACTCCCGACAGTGACAGACACTCTTGACAGCTTGGCTTCTTTGACGGTGTTTGCCAAGCTGACATATTGTTTGCCAGGAGCTATGTTTACGTAACGGGAATGGTATCTTTTGTTTACTTTGGCTGTGGTGGGTGGGAGGGTGGGTGTGGCGGTGGGAGGCTGGGTGGGAGAGTGACTTTGGGTGTGGCGGGTGGGAGGCTGGGTGGGAGAGTGACTGTGGTGGGTGGGAGGGTGGGTGTGGCGTGTTGGAGGCTGGGTGGGAGGTGACTGTGGTAGGTGGGAGGGTGGGTGTGGTGGGTGGGAGAGTGACTATTGGGTGTGGTGGGTGGGAGGGGACTGTGGTGGGTGGGCTTGAGAGTGACTGTGGTGGGTGGGACGGATGGGTGTGGTTGGTGGGAGGGTGACTGTGGTGGGTGGGAGAGTGGGTGTTAGGGTGACAGTAGTAAGTGGGAGGGAGGGTTATTGTGATGGGTGGGAGGGGTGGGTGTAGTGGGTGGGAAGGTTGGTGTGAGTGGAGGAAGAGATGTGAGGGGTATACCTGGAGAGGGTTTCGGGGGTCAACGCCCCCACGGCCTAATCTGTGACCAGCCCTCATGGTGGATCAGGGACTGATCAACCAGCCTATTACGTACAAACCACAGCCTGGCTGGTCAGGTACTGACTTTAGGTGCCTGTCCAGCGCCTTCTTGAAGACAGCCAGGAGTCTATTGGTAATCCCCCTTATGTATGCTGGGAGGCAGTTGAACAGTCTTGGGACCCTGACACTTATTGTGTTGTCTCTTATCGTGCTAGTGGCACCCCTGCTTTTCACTGGTGGGATGTTGCATCGTCTGCCGAGTCTTTTGCTTTCATAGGGAGTGATATTCGTGTGCAAGTTTGGTACTAATCCCTCTAGGATTTTCCAAGTGTATATAATAATGTATCTCTCCCGCCTGCGTTCCAGGGAGTACAGGTTTAGGAACTTCAAGCGTTCCAGTAATTTAGGTGTTTTATCGCAGTTATGTGTGCCGTGAAGGTTCTCTGTACATTTTCTAGGGTGGGTATGTTATCATAACAATAATAAAAATAATAATAATAATAATAATAATAATAATAATAATTAAAACAATAATGATAATGACAATAACAATGTCAATAATAATAATGATAATAATAATAATAATAATAATAATAATAATAATAATAATAATAATAATAATAATAATAATAATAATAATAATAATGAAAATAATCACAATAACAGCAAAAATAACAACACTAATAATAATAATAATAATAATAATAATCCTCACATCACAAACAATTCTTTCTCCACCATTTCCGTCACAGCTGCAAAATGTGGACATAACATCCCCCAACCCCTTTCTTGAAGTTCCCTCCCGTCCCCTCCGTCCCCCTGTCCCCTCCGTCCACCTCCCTTTACCTCCCCCTCCCTTTACCTCCCTCCCCTATACATCCCCTCCCCTTACCTTCCTCCCCCTCCCTTTACCTTCCCCTCTCCCCTCCCCTTTACCTTCCCTCCCCTCCCCTTTTTCCCTCCCTTTACCTTCCCCTCCCTCCCCTCCCCTTTTTCCCTCCCCCCCATTCTCCGTAGTTCATCCTCAGAACTGATATCCCTATTTTTTTTTCTTTTAGGGAAGGGAGTATAAATTGGGTTGAATAATTCCCTCCTTCCCTCCCTCCCTCCCTGCCACTCTCCCTGCCACCCCTCCCTGCCACTCTCCCTGCCACCCCTCCCTTCCACTCTCCCTGCCACCCCTCCCTGCCACTCTCCCTGCCACCCCTCCCTGCCACCCCTGTGAGAAAGTCTTCAACAAGTTCTGCTGAGATGAATTATGAGCGTATGTATGTATGTATGTACTTACCTATTTGTGACTGCAGGGGTTGATTCGCAGCTCCTGGCCCCGTGTGTGTATGTATGTACGTGTGTATGTATGTACGTATGTATGTATGTACGTACATAAGTACGTATGCATGTATGTATGTATGTATGTATGTATGAATGTATATGTAAGTATGTATGTATGTATATATGTATGTGTATGTAAATGTATGTATGTATGTATGCAGGGTCGCTTCACCAAGGCCTTTTATTGACTTAAACGTTTCATCTTTAACATCTTTTGACGTTAGTCTGTGCATATTGTAAATTACTGAGGTCGAAAACCCCACTGACCATCTTCACCAGGTGCCAGATCAACCAGGCTGTGATGGATATGTGGGTTAGCGGGTCTCCAGCAGCAACATTGACCAGGCTAGCACTACACAGCCCCCGGTGGCCTAGTGGGTAAAGCTCTTGCTTGACGCACGGAGGGGCCGGGTTCAATTCTCGGTGGGGCAGAAACATTTCGAAGTGTTTCCTTACATACACATACACACACACATATATACAACAGGCCTAGTGTCTAATTGACATGTGCCTAGGACAAAATGGTAACTAACCAGACGAACCCGGCCCATGGCCGGGCTCCGGGACTAGAAACACTCTCGAGACTCATGTACAAAGGCATATATGAAGGGACCCCCACCGATGTCAACACGACTGCCGTCGCCTTCATGTCCGTTAAACCTGTGAGGTTTAATATTTATTCTCACAGCAGTCATGACCTGCTCAGCAGGTCACATTGTGACCTGGTCTAGAGAACCAAGGGAACTATGGTGACCTGATGACGCTGCAAGGCGCCCAGGGCAGTGACCCCTTCAAATAATGGACTGATTACATCGACTCCAAGCTGAGGGACTGATTACCTCAAACTCCTTCTGATCTTCACCACTCTTCTCTGTATTGGACTGATGAAGCTGTGTAGCGAAGCATTTCCTCACAACTTGCGATTTTGGCTTAAATAGCAATGCTCTTCTTGCCGAATAATTTGTGTATGCAATAATTTCGCAACAATTATTTGAACCTAACGAAAAATATATATATTTCATTGTGTTTATTTATTATTAAATTATTGTAAACTTATCTAAAATATATATAGTTGAATTAGGCTAAATTAAATTGCTCGTTATAATAAGGTTAGGTTAAGTTTTCTAAGGTTCTTTTGGTACATTATTATTATTATAATCAAATAGAAGCGCAAAACCACAGGGGTTATACAGCTCTTTTGGTACAAAATTATTAATTTTTACATGAAAAAATATATATCTTTAAACGTATAACAGAAAATTTTAGAAAGAACTTAACTTTAAATGAGTTCTTGCTAATTGACCAATTTTTACCTATTCGGCACGACATATATATATATATATATATATATATATATATAATAAATGACAAAATAAATTAAAAAAAATTCGCAGTGCCTAAAACCCTGTTAAATTATTAATCACATAATACTTTAGGGAATTAGCATGTAGGCAGATATAATGGTCGTGTTATTTTGTACAGAGACTCAGAGGCGAAATATAAATAAAAAGTAATTTACAAAAAAACAACAACTAAAAGGTTGACATCAACAAAAACAACTCACGTTTGTTCCTACATTGATTTATTGGTGTATTTTTTTAAAGGTATTGTTTTCCATTTGCAGGATCCATACGTAGTTTTAGGAAGAGGCATGATAAAGCTCATGGAGCAGGATGAGAGTGGACCTAGTAGGGATCAAAGAAGAGGTGGTGACAGGAGCTTTGAATCGACCCCCTGCAACCATAATTAGGTGAGTACACACACACAAACACACACAATTCAAGACGTCGATAACATTGACCAATTAGACTGCAAGATAAAAAAAATCCATCTCTCTCTCTCTCTCTCTCTCTCTCTCTCTCTCCTTTCTTCCCTCCCTCTCTCCTCTCCTTCCTTCCCTACTTCCTCATAGACATAACAAAAACTCCAATAATAATAATAAAAACAGCAGCCACTCGTCTAAAAATTCCATCTGTTCATTCGTACATCGTACGTCAGGTAGCGCCGGTTATAATTATCGTACGTAAGACAGCGCTGGATATAATTATCGTACGTTAGGCATGCCGGGCTGTGCATATCGTACGTCAGGCGATGCTGCTGCGGGTAATTATCGTACGTTACCTGCCACCTGTTGTAATTATCGCAGAAAAGGAAGCGGCCGTGATAATTCTCGTCCGTCAAGCGCCACTGACAATAATTGATATTAGTTACAGTTGTTAATTATTTGCATCAGACATAAACACACGTTGTATTTGTGCAGCCAATATCTTACAATTATTATGAATGATTATATATTGTTGCTGTCTGTATGAAAGACGGGGAAAAAGCTTTTATTATTATTATTATTATTATTATTATCTTTTATTATTATTATTATTATTATTATTATTATTATTATTATTATTATTATTATTAAATATATTATTATTAAAAATATTATTTTATTTTTTTTATTTTTTTTATTAACACATCGGCCGATTCCCACCAAGGCAGGGTGGCCCGAAAAAGAAAAACTTTCATCATCATTCACTCCATCACTGTCTTGCCAGAGGGGTGCTTTACACTACAGTTATAAAACTGCAACATTAACACCCCTCCTTCAGAGTGCAGACACTGTACTTCCCATCTCCAGAACTCAAGTCCGGCCTGCCGGTTTCCCTGAATCCCTTCATAAATGTTACTTTGCTCACACTCCAACAGCACGTCAAGTATTAAAACCATATGCCTCCATTCACTCCTATCAAATACGCTCACACATGCTTGCTGGAAGTCCAAGCCCTCGCACACAAAACTTCCTTTACCCCTCCTCCAACCTTTCCTAGGCCGACCCCTACCCCGCCTTCCCTCCACTACAGATTTATACAATCTCGAAGTCACTCTGTCTCGTTCCATTCTCTCTACATGTCCAAACCACCTCAACAACCCCTCCTCAGCTCTCTGGACAATCGTTTTGGTAATCCCACACCTCCTCCTAATTTCCAAACTCCGAATTCTATGCATTATATTCACACCACACATTGACCTCAGACATGACATCTCCACTGCCTCCAGCCTTCTCCTCGTTGCAACATTCATCACCCATGCTTCACACCCATATAAGAGCGTTGGTATAACTATACTCTCATACATTCCCTCTTTACTTCCATGGACAAGGTTCTTTGTCTCCACAGACTCCGAAGTGCTCCACTCACCCTTTTCCCTCATCAATTCTATGATTCACCTCATCCTTCATAGACCCATCCGCCGACATGTCCACTCCCAAATATCTGAATACATTCACCTCCTCCATACTCTCTCCCACCAATCTGATATCCAATCTTTCGTCACCTATTCTTTTTGTTATCCTCATCACCTTACTCTTTCCTATATTCACTTTCAATTTTCTTCTTTTACACACCCTACCAAATTCATCCACCAACCTCTCCCAAAAGCACAGTGTCATCAGCAAAAAGCAACTGTGACAACTCCCACTTTGTATTTGCTTCTTTATCTTTTAGCCCAACACCTCTTGCCAAGACCCTCGCATTCACTTCTCTTACAACCCCATCTATAAATATATTGAACAACCACGGTGACATCACACATCCTTGTCTAAGGCCCACTTTTACTGGGAAATAGTCCCCTTCCCTCCTACACACTCTAACCTGAGCCTCACTATCCTCATAAAAACTCTTCACTGCTTTCAGTAACCTTCCTCCTATTCCATACACCTGCAACATCTGCCACATTGCCCCGCTATCTACCCTATCATACGCCTTTTCCAAATCCATAAATGCCACAAAAACATCTTTACCCTTATCCAAATACTGTTCACCTATATGTTTCACTGTAAACACTTGGTCTACACACCCCTACCTTTCCTAAAGCCCCTTGTTCATATGCTATCCTGCTTTCTGTTTTACTCTTAATTCTTTCAATAATAACTCTACCATACACTTTACCAGGTACACTCAACAGACTTATTCCCCTATAATTTTTGCACTCTCTTTTGTCCCCTTTGCCTTTATACAAAGGAACAATACACGCTCTCTGCCAATCCCTAGGTACCTTACCCTCTTCCATACATTTATTAAATAATAGCACCAACCACTCCAAAATTATATCCCCACCTGCTTTTAACATTTCTATCTTTATCCCATCAATCCCAGCTGCCTTACCCCCTTTCATTCTACCCACTGCCTCACGAACTTCCCCTACACCCACAACTGGCTCTTCCACACTCCTACAAGATGTTATTCCTCCTTGCCCTACACACGAAATCACAGCTTCCTTGTCTTCATCAACATTTAACAACTCCTCAAAATATTCCTCCATCTTCCCGATACCTCTAACTCTCCATTTAATAACTCTCCTCTCCTATTTTTAACTGTCAAATCCATTTGTTCTCTAGGCTTCCTCAACTTATTAATCTCATTCCAAAACTTTTTCTTATTTTCAACAAAATTTGCTGATAACATCTCACCACACGAAATCACAGCTTCCCTGTCTTCATCAACATTTAACAACTCCTCAAAATATTCCCTCCATCTTCCCGATACCTCTAACTCTCCATTTAATAACTCTCCTCTCCTATTTTTAACTGTCAAATCCATTTGTTCTCTAGGCTTCCTCAACTTATTAATCTCATTCCAAAACTTTTTCTTATTTTCAACAAAATTTGCTGATAACATCTCACCCACTCTCTCATCTGCTCTCTTTTTACATTGCTTCACCACTCTTTTAACCTCTCTTTTTCTCTCCATATACTCTTCCCTCCTTGCATCACTTCTACTTTGTAAAAACCTCTCATATGCTAACTTTTCTCCCTTACTACTCTCTTTACATCATCATTCCACCAATCGCTCCTCTTCCCTCCGCACCCACTCGCCTGTAACCACAAACTCTGCTGAACACTCTAACACTACATTTTTAAATCTACCCCATACATTTTCGACCCCATTGCCTACACTCTCACTAGCCCATCTATCCTCCAATAGTTGTTTATATCTTACCCTAACTGCCTCCTCTTTTAGTTTATAAACCTTCACCTCTCTTTTACTTACTGATTCTATTTTCCTTGTATCCCATCTACCTTTACTCCCACTGTAGCTATAACTAAAAGTGATCTGATATATCTGTGGCCCTCTATAAACATGTACATCCTGAAGTCTACTCAACAGTCTTTTATCTACCAATACAGAGTCCAACAAACTACTGTCATTACGCCCTACATCATATCTTGTATACTTATTTATCCTCTTTTTCTTAAAATATGTATTACCTATAACTAAACCCCTTTCTATACAAAGTTCAATCAAAGGGCTCCCATTATCATTTACACCTGGCACCCCAAACTTACCTACTACACCCTCTCTGCATGTTTCTCCCACTTTAGCATTTAGGTCCCCTACCACAATTACTCTCTCATTTGGTTCAAAAGTTCCTATACATTCGCTTAACATCTCCCAAAATCTCTCTCTCTCCTCTACACTCTACACTCCTTATTATTATTATTATTATTATTTTCTTTTGTTATTATTATTATTATTAAATATATTATTAATAAATATATTATTATTAAAAATATTATTATTATTATTAAATATATTATTATTAAAAATATTATTATTATTATCATTATTATTATTATTATATTATTATTATTATTATTATTATTATTATTATTATTTCTTTATTTTATATTTTTTTTATTATTTACATTTCCACAATATTTATTATTATTCATATAATTTAAATATTCATAATATTACTCTTAGGTTTCCCTTCAAGGTTGATGTTTCTTCCTGCAAGGTTTCGCCCTGTCTCATGATTTACAGGCGCTTGTTTACCGTTTTAGCTGAAAAACTGGGTTATTAGTTTCCATGTGATGAGTTGTGAATGGTTCTTCCGACTGGCTTCAAACCATCATCAACACTGATGAGTAAATGTAATAGAGGAGGCTGGGGTTGTGTAACGCAGGGACACCTTCGTCGAGCCATAACGTCTTGACAAAGCTCCTGGAGAGCGAAACGTTGTCACAGTGAAACGTCGCAACAGTTGCACTTGCGTCATCTTACCTTAACATACTGTCGGTAATTGTACAAACAATTCTACAAGAGCATCAACGGCAACGCTTGGTATCGTGCAGCTGGCAGCGCAAGACACAAGTTGTGCTGCGAGTGGCATAGAAGTCATATTGGCTTGTCATCGCTGCAGGAAGCCTCATGCACGAGTGCTTGCACAGTAAGTGCCTTGCTGGTGAAGCAAGCAGTGCCAGGAGACACTTAGTGGTGCCATATATTCCGCCAGGAAATAATAGTCGTGCGTCAGACAGCGAGAGAATCATCGTGGCACAACGGCGCCATGAGATGGGAAAACTCTCTTGTAATTCACAAAATTTCCGCTTGATATAAATTTACCCCTTTTTATTTCCAGGAAGTTTTATTCTAAAATTTGCTAGAAAATATCCCATTGAACACTATAAATATTTTTGGGAAGATATTTTAATAACGATCCTATAATAATAATAATAATAATAATAATAATAATAATAATAATAATAATAATAATAATAATAATAATAATAATAATAATAATAATACTGCTACCAATAATAATAATAATAATATTAATAATAATTTTAAAATTACTGCTACTACTACTACTAAGAATAATAATAATAATTATTATTATTATTGTTATTATTATTATTGCTTCTGACCTCTACATTTTCTCACTTGTTACTTGACAATGTCAAAATATTTCGTCTCTGAAGTGCGGGTTATTTGTGAATTAAGTTATATTTTAAGGGCTGTATTAAGGGATATATTAAGGGATTATAAAGATGTATTAAGGGATATATTAAGGGATTATAAAGATGTATTAAGGGATATATTTCTTGGCATATATTATTGAAGTTGCATGCTTACCTTAATTGGCCTCACGATTGTGGTTATCGCTGTCACTACAACAACTACTGTCACCACTACTACAACAACCACCACCACTACAACAACCACCACCGCTACAACCACGACCCCCACCACCACCACTACAACAAGTCATCACCAACACCACTACTACAACAACCACCACCACCTCAACCACAACCACCACCACCTCAACAACAACCACAACCACCACCTCCTCAACAACAACCACAACCACCACCACAACAACCACCACCACCACCACAACCACCACTCACCACCACAACAACAACCACAACCACCACCACCACAACAACAACAACCACCACCACCTCAACAACAACCACAACCACCACCTCCTCAACAACAACCACAACCACCACCACAACAACCACCACCACCTCAACAACAACCACAACCACCACCTCCTCAACAACAACCACAACCACCACCACAACAACCACCACCACCACCACAACAACCACCACTCACCACCACAACAACAACCACAACCACCACCACCTCAACAACAACCACAACATTAAGGGAAACTCACCCAAACAGCATCATATAATTACTCTTATCCTCAAACAATACCAGACTCGTAAATAACCTGCACAAGAAACATTGTTCCTCAGGGGAAAAAACAACAAATCGTATTAAGACATTACAAAGGTATTTTTTTTCTAATTTCGAAAAAAAATCAATTTACAAAGATATTAGAGAAGAATATGATTTTTTTTAATGGACTTCGGATTTTTTTTTTTGTCTAGAAACATGAACGTATTTGGTTTTATTTTTCTAATTTTGAAAAAAAATTAGTTTTGTGAGATATAAGTATATGAGTTTTTTTTAATGAGCTTTACCTTTGAATATACCTTTGAAGAGTTTCGAGAGTATCTACTCTCTGAGCCCGGCCATGGGCCAGGCTCGTCTGGTGCTTGCCTGGTCAA